>JBCJKH010082474.1:0-33199 GCA_039877255.1 Loriculus beryllinus
GAAAGGACCTTAAGATCATCCAGTTCCAACCCCCCTGCCATGGGCAGGGACACCTCACACTAAACCATGTCACCCAAAGCTCTGTGCTCATTATCCCCAAATGCCAAACATCTATCCATTTTTAAATTGTTCTCCAACTTCTTCAAGATGATAAAGCACAGAAGATTGAGATAACGGACCAAAATCTAACCAAAATTATTTTCAAAGCCAATAGCCACTACATGTCAGTAAAGTTGCCCTGCCTTTCTGTGCTCGACTCCCAGAAATAAGAATGATGAAAAACCCCACACTTCTTGCCCATGAATCTTCTATGGTCAGTGAAGTTTGCCTGTAGTAAAATTATGCACATTTAATAAGAGTTTGCAATAGAAATGATAACTCCTACTTCATCTTTTCACACAGAACTACCTTAAAGGGGAATAGTTTGACACACTTCCATTAAGATGACTTCATCAAACTTTGCTGGACACGTTACTGAAAGACCACAGGTCCATCTCTAAGCCTGGAATATTTGAGGGAACATGAGGGAAGCCAACAAGAGCTTTATCCATCAACAGCAACTCAACTTTGAAGTGCCACCTGATTTAGCTATGGTCTCTTCTCCGGCCAAGACTTTGGCCTTTTGTGGGCGAGATCTGCAGGAAAGCAGGGTTAGAAATATGTTAATCTTGAATTTTCATCAGGAATAATGTTACTCTTTGTGACTCATCTCCTAGCTCTGAACGCTTTAATCTGCCTATACAATCTGCCTTCTGTTTCATCCTGTTACATGTGAACTCACAGGGCTCTACACAAGGATCCAGCAAAAGGCATTTATGTAAGTACATCCAACTACATTTTTATTGTATAGAAAATCTTCAGAATGCAAAGTTGTAGTGGGTAGAATATGGGTACCTTGTATCTACAGTTTCTCAAAGATTCAACTGAAAAATAGTACTGCTTAAACTAAAATCATCTTAAATATGATAAATCTTATGTTTGTTTCATAACAAGTTTAAACGAGTTAAAACGGAAAGACAACATGATAGAATTTTCTTAGTTTTTACCTGAAATATTAAGCCGAAGTGATACAAGAACCATGTAAATGTTTTAAAAAAGCATAATGTAGAGTCACAGCACGAAAGATTTTATGCAAATTAGACTGCTAAATAGTCTAGATTTATTACACTAAGAATATACAAAAGTTGACTTTCTCAACAATACCCTAACATACCAGCAGATCACTAAGTCCTAGTGCTTCTTAAAAACCATTTCAAATATCTTAGAAAAGAACCTAACAATTTTTAAAGTTCTCATACTTGCATCTTTAGAAAACGAAAAGTGAAGAAATTAGAAATAATATGTTAATCTGCCACTAGTATGTCATTGCTTTCGAACTGATGAAAACTGCCCCCAGCTAAAGGGTAAATTGTTTTATAATGAATGGAAATCCATTTTCCTTAGACATCACTAGAAATAAACTTACAGATGCTGACTGTTTTGGTAACATGGTAGCACGTAGAGGCACATTTTGTAGAGGCAGTGGTAGATAGTAAGTGTCACTAAGACAGCATCAACTCTGGAAGTCAGAAGGGCCTGACACTTGTAGTCTAGATCAGAAATGCCCTTGAGAAATCTATTTATTCGTTTAGTTTTTCAGTAATTTAACAAGTCTGTTGCTCTCTCCTTTCCAGCAGCCTTGAATCAAACCATGCAGTCCAAGTTCAAGCATTTGTTTGGAAATACAGCAGACATTCGAATAACACCCTTCAAAATACCTAACAGATTTCTGTCAGTAAATCACTGTAGTCCTCGTCACCTTGACCTTTATATCCTTTCTGAAGAAGTACAACATTAATCAAGAAAGGACTGTTCAATACATTCCACTGTGAGAGTCTTGTTGCTACAATATTAACCTGGAGGTGTTCAGTGGAAAATTATAAGGAATCCTTAGTGTTGGAAGGTGTCCTATTCTCATGATGCATTTCCTTTCCCGTAGGCCAGGCAAAGGGCTTTGATTTTAAGTTCATTGACATGCACATAAACATCACTCCAGGCCAAAACCGAAAATTGTCTAGAAATTTATGAGTTAAGCAGACATTCTGTCACTGTATTTAACTTTCCCTGAACATTGCCCCACAACCGAAAGCCTGCCCATGCATCTTTCTGAAATGCATCAAGCCCTTCAGCTCACTCATCGTATGAGTTATGTGGCCTGACACACTGAAAAAGTGTGATTTTCAAGTGATATTGCCTACCACTGAGTTAATATTCAAACATCTACCTTCCTCGGCACTTCCATGACAATAAAATACTCTTCATTTTTAATTAATGTTCATCAAGCTACATGGCAAGAAGATAGTCTCTACTAATTGCTAAGAAAAATCTCTACAAAATTTGACTGTAACTCTGTTTTGGGAGTTTGTTTTTTCTTAACTCACTTTGGTTTGACAACATATTATAATGAATGAGGAGGTTTTATAGTACCTCACTGAAGTTCAGGCCTGAATGCCTCTATACAACCACAATAAATAGAGAGGATGTCCTAATATAGATGAAAATCGGGATCACTGACTGTAATAAGGCTGTTTGTGGAAGATGGTACTTCATCAATGTAAAGGAAAATAAGAAAAGAACCCTCAGCTCTCTGGAAAAGAGGCCTAAATCAGAACACACTGCAACAATAATATAGTTCTGTTTACTAAACCCCAAAGACAATTGCTATCACAAAGTGACCTTTGTTATCATGTACTCAAGCAAAAAGTATTAAATCACCTGAAAATACTTGGTTGAACACTTTGTCTATTTCTTGTCCCCTGCCCTATTTCAGCAGTTGTACAATACTGTATTATTGCCTCATTGTTTAAGCCTTTAGCTGTTCTGAACTATACGTATCACAGCACACTTGCTTTTTGATACAGAAATACTGCAGATCTCTTTTTTAGAATGACTGGATGCACCAGTTTTGTATTTTGACTACCAAAAGGAAAAGTCTTGCTCTGACTTGACCTAGGAGTTGCACATTTGATTTGTTTTGTTAACCCCAATGAAAAGGGACTTAGTGAAGAAATTGCAAAGAAACTTAGTAAAAGCATAAAACAGCCTGTGAAGTCTAATGCTTTGGTGGGCTAAGGAAGAGCTAACCAAGCATATTCATTAAAGGTCCTTTATATGAAACAGTGCAGAGTTGATGGAGATGGCCTGAGGAGAAAAGTACTTTCTAGCCCTACCACAAGAACAGCCACTGACAAATAGAAGGACTGTGCAGAGCTTTAAAAGAGACTCTGTAGCACAAAGACTTTGCTTTAATTGCAGCTGAAGCAAGTTTAAACATCTGTTGCTCGTTAGATTATTATTTTATTTATTTACTTATTTATTTATTCGTTTATTTTGGGATGGGTTGAAGAAAGCTCTTTTAGATTCCCTATGGCCATTAAGTTGGGATGGAGAACAGAGGTCTGATTGTTTCTACAATGTAAAACTGCAAAAATTTTGCTTTTAGCAAGGCTTGCTTGCCTTTTACCTCCCTATCCCCCCGAAAAAACCTGCTGAAATTTTTACTTTTGTACATACTTACTGAAATTTTTAGGAAGGTAACCAGAACAGCTTATAGCAGAGGGGAACAGGTTGTATCACGGCACTGCATCTTTTGTGTGCAGATACTCAAATGTCTGAATCTGGGTGTGTCTAGAAGAGGAGAAAGAAGAGAAAATGAATTAAAAAAAAGAAAAAAGGAACAGAATGACATGTGGAAGACAGCATGTGTTGCATGTCCTTCATTTTCTTCTGATCATCACAACTTTTCATGAAGCTTCAAAAGACTTGTTCTGTCTGCAAATGCCAAGCCAAATATTAGCCAATGCACATGCTACCCTTGGGATTTAATAGACTGTCAAGTTGAAATTCACATGGTAGATAACCATGTCTGACTGTCTTCTCTTGCCATGCAAGGAAGGAGAAGAATGCATAGCACAGTGTGTCTGTAAAATCCACGCATTCCATACTGAACCAGAGTAAATCAGGAACCTCCAGAATCTGACATCCACAGAAACTCATGTTTCGCTGCTTCGGTCGTGTCTTCTGATGGGTGACCACAGCCTCCCCCATCTGAGGAGAAAGAATACTGCCTAAGCTGAAAAGGTTCACAGACAGGTTTCTTAGAATGCTACCAGTCTACCACACACCTGAACTTCCCTGGTGAAGAATTTGGCTCAAAATCCTGCTTACAAACTACATAAAATCTATCAGTAAATTCTCTCTCAGTGTTACCCTTAGGAAATGACAGTAATCTGATTTTGTGAACAAGACCATTACAAATACAAGTAGTGAGCTATCCATAAAACCTCTTCCAAGTGCTCTGCAATTATTGTCCCCGTATTTTCATTTGAATTCTGTAATCAGTTATGAATCTTGACATTTCTGCCAGAAGAAAATGTTTGCAACATCCTTTCTGAAGAATAAAGAAAATACTAAGATGGAGTTCCATTTTCATTTGCTTAATTAAATACATTTTTGCATACTTCTTCCATAAAAGCCTTCACGAGACAGACAAAGCCACTACCCAAATCTGAACTTAAGACTGCACTACTTTGTGGTACTTTTTATCTACTCAAATATTACAGTCCCTCGCAAATCTGCCTGCTTCTGCCCTCCACTTTGAAACTTCTAGCTCTGGAAAAATCTAAATCCTCTTTCCCATGGGGTTTCAATGACCAAACTCTTTTCTTTCCAGTAGTTAGGTTACTCGTCCCAAAATTCTGTTCCAAAACACACACACACACACACACAGATGCATTACTTAATCTATTTTCTGAAATGTTCAGTACTGAAAAGAATGTATGTAGAAGCCAAAGTGTACTGGCACAGGTAAAGTGTCAGGAAGAATTTTCAAAGTAAGATGAGTTGGACTGCATTACTCAGAAAAACAGTAACAGGATACAGAGCATTTTTCATTAAGTAGTTGGTTTGCATCCAGCTAGATTAGTATGTTGGAAAACGGTTAACCTTTGATGGTTGCTCAGTGGTATATGTCAAACAGGCTGAGCCTCTGTATAATTGCTGGATGATGGGCAGTCATATTGCTGCAGTGAGGAAAAATCTGTGACCTTGATCTTTCTAAAAACTGAACACGATCAAAAGACCAACCCCTTCCAATCTCACATTTTCTTGCTAAAACTGAACAAGCCAGCAAAGTATGAGAAAAAAGGATTAGGATAGGACTACTGCTTTAGGGACTACCGTCCTGCAGGTTTTGCTTACTATAAAGCAACTTTTTAGAAAGGTAAAAAAGATTCACAAACCTTTCCATAAGGCAGGCTGGATTTTAAGGCATTTGCCTTACAAACTACTAAAACCACTACAAATTCAAGAGAAGAGTGGAAAAATGAAATAGCTCCATGTAACTGTTTTGTCTAATCTGTACCATAGAATTCCACAATGAGGGCAAAGTCCAACTTTTGTGTCGGATGGCATCTTGTTTTACATGCTGCATTTTCAGGCCCTGATGGTATAGCTAGGACCAGTCTTCATTTGTTAAGTAAAAACTTACACGGATGGAATCCCTCCTACATGAGCTCTGGCAAACTGAGTTCATCTGTGTTCTTCAGACATGCGACTAATGAATAATATTCCTGGTATTCTAAGAGTATGAAACATTAGTAACATGACAGGAGATGCAGAAGCAATACTTCCAGTGTAGTAATACATAGTAAAGCCTGTACCAAATCTGCACATTTTCATTGCTGTTTTTTGATTATCTTCATCACTCTTAAGTTTGGTGAATTGTTTCATATTCCTTCACAAACATTCCACGGAGATAACACAGAACATGGTAAAGCAATAAAACACAGTGTGTAATGACATATATACACCAAAATAAAAACAAACTAAAACTTAAGAGCTTTGAAAATCCCAACTCTAGAAAATACCAAAGAGCTGAACTTAGATTTGGAATAATGTTCCACTACTTCATTACGTATCACTGGCATCTGTGGCTTAATACCACATATTTAACCAGTTCATAGACTACCTCTCCTTTGAATCACTTTGGGAAAAAGAAACTACCCTTAGTCTTTGCTCAGAACTGTTTCTCCAGTCACAACTGGATGTCTATCAAGAAAGAATAAATTAAACACTGCTTGGGTTTTTTGTTGGGTTGTTATTTTTTTTTGCACTGAGATGATAGGGCACTATCCTAATGGCTGGTACCTGCTGTCACAGTGACAGTGGAAAACAGCTTCTGGGATTTCTGTCCCTGAACTTACATGTCTTAATCTTTGTTAGAGTCACCATACAACGCACTCTGACAGCTGAACACCCTAAACCACAATTCCTATACACCAGCATAATAAATAGGGATGTTAAAATTGTGCAGATAGGCCTGCCCGACCTTGGCATTACTTAACATCTGACCAACATACCTAGAACCTACAAAGACCCTCCCAAGACCCTCCCAAGTGCTTAAAACTAGTCAACCATTTCTACCAAAAAATTACGAGGCCCCCATCTCATCATATACGTTAAAGCACTCCCCAAAATACTAGAAGAATTTCTTATAGTCTTTAACTTTTCTGAATTCCACTAGTCAGGGGCACTCATGAATTGCTGGATTAGATACTATGGGGTAATTCTCTTATCTCTAAATTGTTTTATTTTATGTACACAAAATACTCATTAGCTCTTGAACTGACTTTCCATACCCCAGAGAAACAGCCTAAAGGATTATCAAGTAGAGAACAGGTAAACACTCCAGGGTGAATATAACATTTTAGTGAAGCTTCAAAATTATGTGTCAAACACCAAATGAAATCTGTCGAGTTTTTCTCTAGCACTTGCACAGAACATAAGCAAGACGCTACCTCTGCGTATCAAGTATTCATAGATTGTAGAAGAAATTTATCTACCAGAATCATGTAAAACAATGCCAAAGATGTGATATAAAACATACAATACAACAGGTGAAACATCAACACATATTTCTCAACACCTACCTACAATGACATGCAAGTATGAAAGCACTCCATTGTGTTCAGACACCACATTTCCTTTACATTTGTAGCGTATATATTCTCTATTTCTATATATATGCTAAATAATATATATTCTTTATTTATTCAACTATTCTTTATTTATTCTCTTCAACTATTAACAAGATAAAAATCATGGAACACTTCTACTTCATTAACTAGACTTTACAGCTTGCTACAGCATTTTGTCAAAAATCAAAACCATAGACCAGAAATATTTTGCAGAACTGCATATGAAGGCAACAGCAATTAGAATTCTCCTTAGGAATTTAATCAGTAGGTGACTCTATGCATATTATGTATTGAGCATGTAAGCACTCTTCATATTCCATAGTCAACTATTTACATTACTTAAGTTATGCATGTGATAACTCTCTTACTGAATATATGCTGTTTTGATTTCAGTTCCACATGGCAATAGCAGCAAATCAAAAGCATAAGACTTTATGCTGTGCTTTTCTTAATGTTGTTCATATAGCACAACACTATATTCCACACATCTATAACACCTTTCATCAAAGACTCTCAGAGCAATAAATAGTCTTTTGCAATCACATTTTTAAAAATACAAAAATCAAGATTTTCCCAAAGGTGTTAATTCTGATGTGGAGGGAAAAGAGTTTTGCCTTTTAAACATTCCACTATCTATTATACTGCCCCAAGCTATAGGTTCTCTATGACATGATGCTGACTTGGGAACCACGGTCGCCACAGAGCAAATACTCTGAGGCAGCTGCTGTGCAAGACTGAAACAGTGAAGATGTAAGGCAGTCCAAAAGGACTATGTGGAGGGTCAATTAGGTCTCAGTCGCAAACGACAAGCAAAAGACTGTGAAGAGCATAAAATAAAACTCTCACACAATTATCAGGTGGTCAGTCAGAACTGAAATGAAATATTTGTGAACAAAATGCCTACCCAGACTATGCTTTCTTATTTTTTTTCATATATAGAGGTAGAAATTACAATGAAGCCTAAGACTTTAAGATCTCACAGTAACTGCTATAACTAGCAATAGACATGCAAGATAAAACCTGAAATAGAGTCTTCTGGGGGACTTTCTAATCTCTTGAGATATGCAAAGAACCTGTGTCTGTCTCTGTAAACAGTGACTTTAACAATTAGAGATAGTTACTGGTGAATTAAAGGAAGTCAAGACTGCTATCCTACTTGAATAGAAAAAGTCTTAAAAGAACTGACATTGCACTTGCTTACTTACAGGTCTGGATGTCAATTTCATGGCTTGCCACCACTTAAGTAATAGCTTCTACATCTGGATAAAATTAGTGAAATACAATCCTGCAAACCCAAGGTTCTGGCTAAGAGCCCACATCACTCTCAGAATGCTGCAGATACTATGTTACCTGCAAGAATGGCTCTCAGATTCTAAGTATTTTTAGCTTTATGTTGTCTTTTACAGATCTTGCACTTCCATTGTAGGAAGTACGGGGGCTTTTTTTGGGGGTTGGTGTTTTTTGTTCATTTTTTTTTTTTTTTGTAATGTTGCTTTTGCAATTCACTTAATTTTAAAAATGTGACTTGATTGCATGCATTTCCCTTTAAAACATAAAATAGTGAACCTTGCTGCTGGTCAAGAAAAAAGAAATTTATCTTATTTTGCCTTCATTAAAAGCAAAATGATTCTAGAGCTTAGAAATTACTTTGAAAAATGATAGAAAATCTTGCAATTAATTTATACCACATCTATGGAAGACTCAACTGCAATTTTAAATTAAGAAATTTTATTCTTTTACTCATTTTTCACAAAAACCTTTCCGCGTGATTTCTATCACTTCAATAACAATGTTCTCTGGAAACACTATTATGAGTTTCAGACTTAGAAACAGATGATTTTTTTTCCCCCAGCAATTAAATTTTCAAGTGAATTTCACTTCTGTAATTTGATTCCAATTTGTACGCATCTTCTTTCTTCAATAAAAAAGAAAAAAACTCCACTTTTCTTGTCAAACATACCACTGGCATATTTACTGCATAATTGCAGACTACTACTCTGGTTTCAGCTGTTATACCCCTGCACAGAAATGATGGATTGGCCTGCTCCTAATTTGCTTTGAGGCAAAAATGCTGCCTCTGCCTTTTTAATGCAATTAAAACTGTGCAAAGTTGCTCTCCTAATATGTGTGAATTTACTTTTTACCTCACTTCAAATGTTTATATATGAACATGCACATATATGCACAATAACCAAATTATTAGATTGATTCAATAAAATAATGAAAAATGGAATTAAACTGATGCAAATTATGTATGCACAAAATGCCACTGTTTCATTGCATGTTACTATCAAATATTGAAAAGATGTAAAACTGAAAATCCTAGTTTTCTTAACTCATGCTAAGACACAGAATAAATTGATACTGATGTTAAACACATCCTTCTATGTCACTAAGAAAACAAAGTAAAAGGAGAAATAGCAGTTAACAAGATCAGTGATCAGTCTACCCAAGGCTCCAAGAATCTAAACTGAAGGGCTTACTGAAGAACTAACAAGTGCTATCGACAAAAGACAAGAACTTTTTACCCCAGAGGGACTGTGGAAAGCATGAAAACTTCTGAAGCATGATGTCCAGCACAGCCAAAAGCAGTTTCAAAGTGCTGCTTTGCTGGATCATCAAATCTTGACATAAATTTGTAACATATTTGATGATCATCCATCAAAGTTATTATCAAATATCATTTCTTCTGGACAGATCAAGCCCTGTCCACCAAATATAGTAAGTAAAAGGCTTCAGAACAAGAATGGAACCCATTCTGGCACGTGATCCTTTTTCTTCAAGCTCTCTTGCCTTTTTATCCTTCACATTAGAAATTAACATCCATGAAAGAAATTAAGTGGGGAAACATTGGATGGGGAAGACAGAAGGTCCTATTGGAGTAGGGGAAGACAGGCAACACCACAGTGTGAAGAAGGAAGGGGAAAATAGTTCTGTGTTTGGGAACATCCTACTTACCCACCCCTCAGAACCAATGTACAGTGGAAGGAGCCATGGGAACTAAAAAAAAATCTTACTGTGCTCTTTATAATAATGAAAACAAGAAAAATGTCTGGAATATCAGCTACAGTTGACTAGATTAATGTCTGTGCTCTTTATGAATGGAAGTATGAAGACCAGAGTCAGGAATTAAGAATGCCTGTTACATTGAAAAACTGGAAAAAGTCAGAACATTGCAGAACAACCTGCTGTGAACGTGTTTGTATGGAAATGCTGCAAGAAAAACTCAGAATAATGTAATGTATGGGATCCAATATGACTGCAGATGCTGGAGGTACTTAAGAAAAAGTTGGGCATCTGATAACAAAGAACTGATGCTGAATGGGCAGCAATCTGTACAGAGGGGAAAAGTCAGGGTGAACTTGGAAGTCCTGAAAAGAGACAACAGACAAACGTGTGTCATCAGTAAGAAATCAGGTGTAGACAAACACTTTCCAAGAAAATAAAACATAAGACCCACTGAAAATGAAGAGAAACAGGTAAACAACAGTTCATGAGCCAATGGATTTTCCAAAAAAAAAAAAAAACCCACAAAAAAAAAATTCCCCCATGATAAACAGCCTGGAAGACAACTGGAGCAATACTTGTTCAGCTTCTAGCTAATGGTGAAAAGGGTCTCAATTCCACAAGTTTTTCGGCAGCCTATATAACTCACATCCATTCCTCTTTTTTTTACACGCCCCTTTCCTTCACTGTCCATGGTAATACATTTATTCCTCACAGAAGCTTTTGAAGACATCATTATCTAAAAGGCACATCTGTATGTTTTCATTTAAGGTATCTTCCTTTGTTTGTCATCAGTCCCTCTCATGTTTCACTACATAGTATGAGCTGATGTGATTTTTGTCCATTGTTACAACTGTCAAGACACCTCTGCATATAAAGGGACTATGTTCTCCACTGTGCTGGCCCATTTTCCAAGACTTTCCAGCTATTCCAGGAATCAAGGATATCTATGAACTCTGCTTTTACTAACAAGGATCACTTTACTCCCATTATGCGGTTTTTACTTATGATGCCTCTGTGATCCCATATGATCATTCTACCCCAGCCCACAGCTGGCACTGGCAAAGCAGCCCAGCTGGGATATAACAAACTCCCTTCCATGCTGCTTTTTCAATGACCCACTCTTCAGAAAAGTCTCCATATGTATCCTACTTAGGTTCCTCTTAACTGAGAGAAACCTGGAAAACTGTAAATAAGTTAGCTTCTCTAAAAGATAAGAGTCCTGCAGACTTTAACATCTCTGGTCATTTTAGCATATAAAGACATGGATTTTCCCCAAAAATAATGTCAAAGAGGACACTGTTAGGGCCTAAGTGTAGCCACTGTCAAGTGTAGTTGGCTGAACTCTTTAACGAGTTCAGCTCACCAAGCCCAAAGTCAGCTCTTCTACTATAAAAGCTATTATGAAGAAAGAAGCAGTGGTCTGACCCTCCTTTCCTCCTTGGGAGTTACTTTTGAGCAGAGTCTTTATTCTTGGCCCCCTATATCAGCACCTGATCTGGTGCCCCCTGACCTGGACCAGCATCCACTGGCTCAGCTTCCTGCCTACCCCTGGGATCTGCTGCCTCACTGAGACCTTGTGGGTGATCACTGGACTACGCCTGACCCCAGGGCCCAGATTCTGGCCCTGACTCATGCTTGGCATCTTGCTCCTTGCTGGTGAGGCTACTGTTCTCATTTGCTTCGATACCGTGATCTGCTCCAGGCTCCCCTCCTCTTTTGGAGTGGCTGGCCCTCTCTGCTCCCTGACTGTTGGGAGCAACAAGCTCACAACAGTTCTTGCAGATTTGCAAAGCTATCTTTACACCGAGATGTCCAAAATTTTCAGATGAGAGCAGAGCTTAGCAGTAGTATCTAAATGCACTCAAGATACGGTGTAAGACGTAGAGTGGAGTCAGACATATCAACCTGAGACCTGTTTATCTTATTACAAGTGCATCTATCCTACGAAGGCAGACTGAGAGAGTTGGAGTTCAGCCTGAAGAAGGCTCTGGGATGACCTTACAGCAGCCTTCCAGTGCCTAAAGCAGACATACAAAAAAGCTGTAGAGGACCTTTTTATAAGAGCGAGTAGTGACAGGACAGGAATATTGGCTTTAAGTGTACAGAGAGTAGATTTACATTAGATATAAGGACCTCTTCATTATGAAGGTGGTGGTAGACTGGTACAGGTTGCTCAGAGAAGCTGTGGCTGCCCCATCCCTGGCAGTGTCCAAGGCCAGGCTGAATGCGGCGTTGAGCAATCTGGTCTAGCGGAAAGTGCTTCTGTCCATGGCAGAGGGCTGGAAGCAGATCATCTTTAAGGTTTCTTCTAACCCAAATCCTTCTATGTCACACTTAGCAAGCCCCCTCCTCACTGAGCTGCATCTCCTCTTCTACCTGATGTGTACGAGCCCTACGAGTTTTCCAACCAACCAACCTCACTACTGCTTACAGAAACCCCATGAGATGAACGGTAACATCCCACCTTCCAATTGAATTGACTACTGCTTCTTCAACCTTTCCCTCCTAAGACTGACGGCAACACACACCAGCCTTGGTAGGCGCCCCTAACCAACTCATACAGAAACGGCTGCCTCATGGCCCGGGGCTGGCATGAAGGCGCAGAGCCGGGCTCAGCCCACCCTCCCCTCGGGTGTATTTATCTCCTCATCATACAAGACACCTCACCGCGACCACCGCAGCCCGGGGCCGGGCGGGACGGGCCCATCCCGACACGACCGAACAGGAACCGCCGACCGCCGTCCCTCAGGCGGCCGCAGCGCTCAACGGCCTCCCGCCGCGCATGCGCAGGGCGGAACGACCCGCGCGCCGCGCACTTAAAGGGACAATGGCGGCGGCGTCCCCCTGGTGCCGTCACGTGCCCGGTACCGGGGCGCTCCGGCGGGCGGGTGTGTGCCTGGGCCCGCAGGCCCATGCGGGGCCTAGCGTGGGGCGGGGTGGGAGAGGAGTAGGGCCCGGTCCCCGCTGGGGTCAGGCGAACGAGCAGCCTCTGGATTCTTCGCTTTGCGGACGTTCCGCGCAAATAAAGCGGGCGGGAGGTTCCTGCCGCTTGTTGGGGTGAGAAGCGGAGCAGCCGCGGCGCCCGGGGCAGATGGAACCCAGCAGCGGAACCCGCGGCTCCGGGCCCGCCGTTGCGGCGGTGGCGGCCGTTCTGCCGGCGGGCGGGAGCGGGGAGCGCCTGGGTGGCACCACCCCCAAGCAGTTCTGCACCGTGCAAGGGAGGCCGCTCGTCAGCTACACTGTGCGGGCGATGGAGAGGTAACGAGGCAGGCGCCGCTCGTCTCCCCGCCCGCGTCCTGCGGGCCTTCCCCGTAGCCCCCGGCCTCGCCGTTTGAGGTCCGGCCGCTGGCTCTGGCCGTGCGGCCACTCCGCAGAAAGCAGCTGGCAGCGACCTCGCTGCAGGCCCCGGACGGCCCCGGTGCCGCCGCCTCTCGGAGGGCTTGGTGCTGTGTTTCTGTGGGACCTCCTGCCCGTCCCGGACAGTGATAATGTGTGAAGGTGACACGGTGGCTGGGAACTCATGGCAGGCTCAACTGGGGGCAGGCGCTGGCTGCTCTCCCGTGTCCCAGCCCTCCTCACCACTGTTCCGGGTGGTCTTGTTCTCGCCTCAGCACTGCTGATGCCTGGTAGTTGTGTCACTTTCCAGTGCCTCTGGAGATCAGTTTGAGGTGCTCATCCTCGACGTTTGAGGGTTTCTGTAGTTTCAGGAGCAGATTTGGTGAGCCTCAAGCTACCACAGCCACTGAAGACAATCATAATGCTATTGAGAGGCCTTAAGAAAAAGTCTGTTCTGTTACGAGTGTTGGAGATGATAATAGTGTCCAGAGGCCTTGAAAAAGACCCACTCTTCCCAGTAGGGTGAACTCAGTTGTCTACAGTGCTTGCATTATGCCTGAACGTTATAGGCCATAGCACAGCAACCTGCCTCAGCCAAAGCTTAAGTGCCCCTTTAGCTTTAAGTTACAGTTTCTGGGATAGCTCAGGTAGCATGAGGCTGCATGCATAGATTTTCTTTGTGTATGTTGGAACAAAGAATTAAAGTCATAGTCATTAATGGCATATTTTAGCAGTCAGGTTTTTCCTTGTCATAAGACTGAGTTCTAGGCATGTGACTGACAGCTGACATTGTTAAATCTTAACATAATATAAGTCTTGTATCTAGTGTCACTTGAAACAGTGCAGGTAGGAGTGGAGTGTCAGATGTGTTCTGGATGTTTTGCAGTAACTTGTAGAAAAATAAACTTTTAGATTTCAGAGAGAACAAATGGTGAGGAGTAGAGGGTGGTGAAAAGAAACGGAATTGCCAACATCTCCCAAAGTTCTTAATTCATGGAAACTTGTACAACATCAAAATTGGGACTCTTTTTCCATTCCCACCCACAGAGGCTTCGCCCAGGTCACTTGTTACTTCATGAAAGAAATATTGCTTGTTGTCTATTTAATTTTCAACAGCAGCAAGTCACAAAGCTAAGCACATCAGCAAGCAAAACCTCCATTCCGGAGCTTGTCACAGCTGTAACTTTCTGCCAAAATGTCATGGGAATCTACAGTGAAGAATAATATCCTCACTCTGTGTATTAGAGACCTAGAAAAGAGAACAGAGTGAGGTTTGGGAAGGAAATAATATTCATAAGAAAATAAAACATTCATAAAAAAAAATAAAATCCTTCATTTTTCACCACCAGTAAGCTCTTGAGAAATCAACAGTTCTTTGAGCAATAGTGTTATGCTTATGTCCTAAAGCTGTATAAAAAATTAGAAGGTTGAATCTCATTGTACAGTCCAGCCAAATGTGTGATCCCAGGTTGGTCGTGACAGTAACAGCCTAGGGCTTTTGGTTAACTTTAGGAGTGAACTAACTGGTGCCAGTGCTCTTATAGGCAGAGTTTTCTGCCATCTCCGTGCTGAACTGGAGTGTTGGCTGGCATGCAAGGTATATGGAGAGTTGGGAACAGATGTACTCTAAAGCTGTGAGTAGCTTGCATTTTCATCTTAACACTTTTACTTCAGAGGAGGTACCTTATTCTTTGTGTGAACATAGGTGCAAAAATGTAACTTTGAGGGACTGCAGTTTGTCACATAATCTATCACCTTGGAGTGCCGGATTTCTGTGTTTAGCTTGATACTCTCTTCTGGTGTCAGTTTACGTGCTGTAATTGAATGAATCTTGGAGTCATTAGCCTATAATAACCAGTTCAACAGAAGTTAGCTACTGCAGCTATTGTTGAGCGTATTTTAATCTGGAAGAAATGTAGCAACGTACAGACACATAGATGAGTAAATCAGGAATTTTCATCTGCTTTGCATGTGCTTTTAAAAAATCAGGAGAAAAAGGTTTTTGCACACTTCATCTGAAAGTGGTGAGAATCTTAAATACTGATGTGGAAAATCTGGCAGACAAGAGCAGACATGAATGAGTAAGCAGTGCATCCTGTTGCATAGCATAACAGCATGAAGAAGGTTGGCCTGCCAATAGTAATCACAGATGATGCCCTTAGGAGGAGGAGGTGAGAAAAAACAGGGTGAGGAGAAATTACTGGGTTTTGTTGCCAGTACAGTGGTGCTGATAGGAAGGTCGGGTTCTACCTTGGGGGTAAAATTAAAGTGTGTTGGAGAACTTAAATATTTGGTTTTCCCAGTGGATTTGTTGCAGTATAAAATAGAGCCTCTCCAATTTCTTTTCTGAGATGGAGGAATATCAGCTCTGTGTGCATGCGCACACATGTGTTTTACTAAAGCAATATAGGGGAAAACAGACAAAGCTAAAGGTTGGTTTTTAAAATCATTGTGGGACAAATAAGTTACTGCTGTTCCTTCTATACTCAAGTTTCAGCAGTTCTTGAAAGTACAGTGAGAAATTCTGAAAGAGGAAAGCAGGGTTAGTATGTTTACTGGCAGAATAAAGATTTTCCATAAAAATTTCAGACAGCTTTGTTTACTTTGCTTACTGTAATGTAATATCTTAAAACAGATGGCCTTGGATAAAAACAAAAGAAAAGGAAAAAAAAAAAAAAGGCAACATTACCTGGGGGAAGCATCTAAGGAATCACTGCTTCGGAAGTCTCTTGTGTCCTTATTTGCCAAGTATTTTTCCCCACTGGCTCATGCATGTTCACTGACTCTACAAGTCACACAATTATAGATTTGCTGAATGTATCTACTGTGGTAGGTTTCTTCATCCAGTTGTCATTAGCTTATTCTTGAAATTGCTTATGAACTAAAAATAATTGTAGCAAACAATCCAATTGTTTTAACTTTATGACGGTATCTTTGTTATCTTGTATGACTAATAAGGAACACTTTCAGGAAAGAATGAATGGCTTCTGTACATGAGATGCTCAAAATTTCCTTAATGTGAAACATTTTAGACTTAAAAGCTTCCTACTTCCATTTATTTCTATCATATATCAGTAAAGTTACAACAAAGCTGTTATGGAGTAAAAGGAAGTTATGCTTGCATTCTGCTAGTGCATATTGTTCTTTACAGTTCCTTTTCTCATTTGGTGCGTGAATAATAAATGATCTGTCTTGTATCTCTGAAGAGTTTCTGTGGCAGTGAAAGATCATACCTTACATTGCTAAAGCCATCCTAGCAGTGACTGCCTGGTTCTGGCCTTGTTCTGCTGATAAAATTGCTGATTTCAGTAGGTTGTATGTTAAATAGATTGCTACTATTAGATTGTTACTGGTCTGAATAAGAGTTGCAAGAAATTGAGTGTATTTAAGCCTCATATCAGATTCCAGGCTCAGCACTTGTTTCTCTGTGGGTGAACCAGATAAAGAGGGTTAAATCTCAGTCACGTGTTACCCAAGCATGCCATTGAGACAATACGGTCTTGGAACATAACTCATTGGTTATTTAAGTTCCTCTACAATCTGTGTTGTGAAGTCATGTAGTAGTAGCTTAATCTGTTGCTGAGTTAATGAGCTCCTTAAATTTGAGTTCTAGGTCAGGTAATATAAATGTATATACTTTTGTTTGAAATCTAATGAAACAGTACTATTTTCTTCTATGCAGCTGGTCTGTAAGTGATGACAAGAAAGAAACAAGCATATAGTCGTTTTCTGCCTCACTGTTTTCTACTATTAATATTAAGGTCCTCCCAAGGCAGTTGTAAAGTGATTATAACTGAGTTCTTTTATTTCATTTGATCAGACCTGATTTTTTCACTTTAGAGCTACAGCCTATGTTGCATGGAAGGACTAGAGTTCTGTATTTAGTGCTTGTTAAAGCACATCGGGGTACAGTATTCTGGTCTTCTTTATGCCTCGTGTTGATTCTGAAGCTTCCATTATCTCAGTCTAATATTAAAGTTATAAAATGGAAAGGGTGTTTCCTATTTTTAAACTGGTTTTGAGCAAGTCCTGAGCTTCCTCAGAAAGATTTAATACTAAAATATTAAGAAAAGGGTGTGACAAATTGAGGGAGAAAAAGATCCATCTACTGCCAGATTGAGTGATTATTGACATTTTCCAAATTCATTAAAACACGTTGCAATATTTCTATAAGTGGGTCTTATAAGAGTAAGCACCCGTGTGGTGCACAGTTCTCATTCATGAGAGTTTGTAGCATGTTTTACTGAATTAGTACTTTTCGTGAGTTTTAGCGGGACACATTAGCCTTCAAAGCCTAAGTTGTTCTTGTACCTAAATCAGTCTAGAGGATACCTTTATACTCTTACATGAATAGGTTGCATGTCTAAATCCCAGCTTTAATTATAAAGCATTAGTCCAGAATGAGTTTGAGGCCATACTCAAGTTTATAAATGTGTTTATCCAGACACAGGGTGGAGCTGTGGCCGCATCCTGTCACTTTTTCATGTATTGTATCACTGGAGGCCTTAAGCCATTCCACTCCCCCTGTGCAGAAATTTATTTATCCTAGGCTGGCCAGTACGTCTGTTCTCTTCCCTTCTTCTCAGAAGATGCAGTGTGCTACCCAGTTGCTTCGTAAACTTCTTCGTTTGACTCCAGAATGGGAAATGTCAGTCCTGCTCTTACATAGTGAATATGCAGACTGGTCGCTGTTTCTGAGAGCAGTGTAAGGCTATACTCTTTCTGCAGATAGAAGTGCAGAGCTCTAATTCTCATGTAGTGTGAAATAGCTGCTCTTGAATTTTGCTGTATTTAAATGACTGACTCTCAGTATTCAAAAGAAGAACTGAGATGAATCCAATTAGTTTCCCCTAATTCTAAGTTGAAGTCGTGAAGAGCTGCTAAGTTGTGTGGCTAAATGTAGGACTATGCCAGGACTCATGTGAGAGTTTTAAAAACCTTTTGATGAACCTGTGGTGGGTGACAAGTTGAAACTTGAAACCATATGACTTCAGATTTTACATTTGAACAAGGTCAATACTTAAAATATGCTGAGAATGAGTTAGTTTGGCTGTGCTTTATGCCTTTGTTAATAAAATGAACATAAGAATAAATAGTTTTATTTAGAAGAATGCTAATAGCACTTCTACTTACTTTAGTAGTTATTCTAAAATTCATTGAAATAAATTTAATGGAGTTCCATTAATGAAAAAGCCTGACACATACAGAAGGCAAAAGACGATCTGATGTTTCACATAGTTCTAGGGGATTGATTTGTGTCACACATAACTTTTGGAGGAAGAGTAGTTCCTAGGCAGTGCTTTCACATCTGTTATTGCAGGAATCAGTACCTTGAGGCTGTGTATTTCTGAACTGTAAATTTTTTATTTTTTTTTTTTTTAATTCTAACTGGAAGTATTTAGTACCTTAGTCCGTGTTGTGTTTGCAAAATTAGTTTCAATAGATATACTAGTTTTAGTTGAGAGAATATACTATGCTTGTCTCCCTTCCTAGTTGGATATGTAGGATACACATGAGTAATTTTACGATAGTAAATAGTGAATTATATTTGTAATTGTTGTTCATCTGATGAGTTTGGTATCTATCATACCCCCCTTCCTCCCTCCTCCCCCATCATCTGTGGAGAGAAAGGAAATAAAAGAATTTAATATCCTTTTTATGCTCTCTACATAGCATTTGGGAAATAAGATACTCAAATAGCTGGATTTGAATTATGGTATTTCTGTTAGTTTGAAGTACAGTATGCCACGTGTGACTGGAGTTTGTATTCCTAGCTCCTTTGACGCAGATGTGACTTCAGTTATGACTGGTTTTAGCCTGGTGGGTCATAGGTCATTCTTCTGGCATACCACCACTCAGTTGTAGAGCTAGGCTGATACTAGCAGTAAAAGCTTGAAGTTATCTAAAAATATGCTTTTCAAATTCTGGTAATTTTACCTAGCTACCTACATTTTTACATTTTGCTAGCTTCCTAGAGCAGAAATCTTTGTGTGTGTACCTATTGTTTCCTGTCAATATTCAGGTGTCACAGATTTGATTCATTAGCAACTTTTCAATTGCTGCTCATGCCTGCCTTGATAGTGAGCTTTGTTTCAAAGTATCCTGATCCTCCTATTCACCTGTACACAGTGTACTGCACAGTAGAACATGGAGTACTCCGGGTTCTAAGATTTACCAGTTTATTGGAGACCGAATTTAGGGAAAGCTGAAATAACAGACTGTGCTGATTGATTTAGAGCTTATGTTTGAAGCTAGGAATGAGGCTGGAATAAGAAATGTTTTGAAGATATTTCAAAGGGTTATTAGAAGATGCCTTTTTTACTGGTTATTGGAAGCAAGTCCCTTCCCAGAATTCCAGTTTGGTTGACATCTGTGTATTGGTAGAGATCTAATGTAGCTTTTCTTTTAAAGGTGGAGTGGTAATGCACAGATGAAAAGATG
Source organism: Loriculus beryllinus (assembly GCA_039877255.1). NCBI lineage: Eukaryota > Metazoa > Chordata > Aves > Psittaciformes > Psittacidae > Loriculus > Loriculus beryllinus. The sequence continues at coordinate 19,803 of JBCJKH010082474.1, forward strand.
GACTCGAGTGTACTTAGAGATGCTTTATTTACCTGTCTTGAAATTATTTTGATATGAATTTCCTTGTTTTATGGAGATACCTGTACTTTTATTTAGTCATTCATGTCTACTTTTTCTTTACTGTTTCTTCTAGGATAAGTTGGATATCTGACATTATTGTGGTTGTCTCTCCTGAAAATATTGAAACAATGAAGTCTATAATTGAAAAATATGGCCACAAAAGAGTTACAGTAGTAAAAGGTGGAGTAACTCGTCACCGGTCAATTTTCAATGGACTGAAGGTGTTTGCAGACAATGAATTTTCCAATCAGCTGCTCCAGAAACCAGAAGTAGTGATTATCCATGACGCTGTGAGGCCATTTGTTGAAGAAGATATTCTTTCAAAAGTGGTTATGGCTGCTAAAGACCATGGGGTATGTACTATACAGCAGTGCAACTCTGCAGTGTTCTTTATACTGTACAGTGTCAAATAATGATTGATAAATAAGGATTTTTCTAGCAATTTTATTAATGTAGTATGTTGATTTCTAAGTAGAACAGATTCAGAATCTGTATTATGCAGAGGTCAGATGGGGGAGGAAGACATTTTTAAATGCTGCAGGCATTACTTGCTATGGGGAATAATTATTGACACAGAGACTATCAGTAAGAGACTGATTTAATCAGCAATTTGCTAGTTGAAAGGTAGATTACATAATAATAGTTTATCTTTTTTTCCAGGCAGATTTCTTACCTAATGCTAGAATAGCTCAGTTAGTGATTACTAATAATAAACAGTGCTGTATTTCTTGACTGACAAGCTTTGTATGTTTTCACCTACCTACGTGATTCCTGAGTGGCAAAAGCATCTCTGTCTTAATGTTATCTGAAGTATCTCTGTCTCAATGTTAAATTTTTCTAGAATCTGTAATGTTGCAAACTACTGAGAAAAAGGGAAAGTGGGAAGCCTGCAGATGTATGTTGGAGATCCTCCTGATGGAGAACACTGCACCTGAGGACTGGGAGTATTTACAGGAACCAGAAAGATTTCTGAGGAACTAAGTGATATGTGAAGGGGAAGAGTTTGGTAGAACTTGGTGTTATGCAAGTAGAAAGGTAGAGTTACGAAAGGCATGCACTAGCTGCAAGAGGAACTGGGGAATAAACTGTCTGATTAAGACAGAGATGTAAGAAATCATGATTTAGTCACAGGCTTTTTTGTACATTTTGCTATTCTTGCCTTGTACTTCAGTTCTTCATTAATAAGACACTAGAATGCTTCCCTACTTCAAAGAGATGGTTTGAGGTAGAAGTCATTAGTGACAGCAGATTGTTTGGGTGTTAGCAAGCTAGGAAAATCTACTGCTGCTTGTCTGTTTTTCTCAAGAAATGAAGTAAAAGATAAGCCAATTGGCAGATGATTTGCAACCCTGACAGTGGAATAAAGAGTCCAAAGAATGAGTCCTGGTATTTCCTTAGCACTCCTCCACCTTTTCTTTGAAAGCTCATATTATAGAAGGGGAATGTATGACTTGTTAAAATGTTTGCTGTGAAAATTAAATCATGCGAGGTCCCTCAGAACATTGTTAGAAGTCTGGATATACTGAGCTTCTTAATAGTAGGCCTATACTTTTGTGCATTGGCTTAATATAGAATGGCAATAAAATAGTAACTCTGCTCTGTAGTTTTCAGTGATACAGAACATAAGTTTCCAGTCATTAAAACTTAAATTCTGTTAGAATTTTAACAAGGTTTTTGACCTTTCTCCTATAGCACAAAATAGCATCCCAGAATTGCCAAAGACTTTTAAACCAGATCCCCTTTGTAAATCTGTTCTAAATGTGATTCTTTGAGAGCAGTAGAAGAATGGAGTTAATTGTACTGATGTTGAGTTAAAATGAGAAAAACACAAAATGCATTCAGAAAGGAGTTAAGGTGTCTTTGCATGTTATGGTGTATTGTATCACATTTTTCTTTGTTTTCAAGTTTTTTGTTCACTTTTTCTTGAACCTTGTGTGATTTGAATGTAATATTTTTTTTCCTGATTTTCTTTTTAATGGTGTGTAAGACATTTTCAGTCAAACAGTAGGGAACCAAGGCGATCTCCATTGACCTTCTCAAGGCAGTTTACTCTAGTTCTAGAAGTTCTGAACTCTTGACTGATAAATATTTTCTTACCTAGATCACAGAAGTATCACATCTGATCTCAAAAAGGTGATCTTACACATTTGGCATAGTCTTTTCCATTGTATAGTGCGTGTCTGAAATGTGCATGGTATTTATTGGCTCTGTGATGACTTCCTGTGTTGGCTTAGTTCCATGGATTTCAATGAAGCTAGGCTGTCAGAGAACTGGACTCCAAGAGCTGTTAGCTATTGATGTTACCTGACAAAGTAGTTGAATTAAGGAACATGAGAAGAACTTAATTTTATGTAATGAATTGGAGAAGCTTCCTGCCAGAGAGAGGTGGCTGTCTTCACTTGACAACTACAGAATTCTGAAGTAATAAATGACTGGAAAGCTAAGACTCTTTCTCAAAAGTGACATGCATGATTTTGAAAAAAATTTGATCAAGGGAAGCTATCATCTTTAGTTCTTCCTATAGTCAAATTCTTTGCATATCTAAAGGGGAGCCAGTTCTTCAATCTTTCAGTACAGAAAGTAATTACTTCCTTTTGCATTATGTAGGAAGGTACAAAACCTGGCAGAAACATCATATTAAATCACTAGTGTAATAGCGGTAATGCTGTATTGTTGTTCATCTGCATACCATATAGGTAGCATAATTATGAGGAGCTTTAATGTTTTTTAAAATGGCAATTGATCAAGTAAGTTATTGCACTTCTAGCTGCCAATTGTCAGACAAATAAACTGCTTTATTACACTTACTAATCAGTTTGTTATTTGCCTGTGGGAACTAAAATGTGTACCTTATCCAGAACTAATAAATTACGCCTTAAATCCCTCAAACAATCCCTTGATTATGTGAAAATATTGCTTTGTAACCAATTAAATTCCATTTATGTTTTCTGGGTAATTTTGTAATTAAAATTACATGTTTCTAGAAACAAATTCTTTATTACTAGTAAAAGTTAGGAAAAGTGGAAGCTTCAGAAGGCATCAGTCCAAAGCCTCTAGCAATGTCTCTTTGCCAACATTACATTTTAAACAACATAACCAAAAAGGAAAAAACATGCAAGGAAATATCGGAGGGGAGGGGAGGAGGGGAAAGAGGAACTTGTAATTTCTTCTACTGAGAGCTTAAGAAAAGGATATATAGTCAAAGACTCTTTCTGTAGTTAACATAAACTAGATTTGAAGGTATAGTTTATTTCTTTGAAAGGACTGAATCAAAACAGCATTCTTAATTCTTAAAAGCTGGTTTCTGGAAACTGTCTAACATCGTTACTTTATTCTCAGCTTTAGCAAGAATCTGAACAAAGCGTACATCCCAGTACAGATGTACAGTACTACTTGGTTGCATGGGCTCTTATGCACATGCACGCTCAGTCGAAATAGTACCCCCCAGACAGAAAGCATGAATCTTAGGGGTGTTACATAGCGAATTTAGAGGACAATATTTTAAGGGTTACATTCTTTTAGCTATGATAAGGCACATGCAGGACAGAGAGATAATTCAGGACAGCCAGTGTTATGAAACGGCTTCTCTAAGGTCAAGTCCTGCCTGACCAACCTACTGGCATTCTCTGAGGGAGTGTTTTGATAGATGGGAAGAGCTATAGGTGTTGTCTAACTGGACTTCTATAAGGCCTTTGTCACAGTACTGCATGACATCCTTCTCTCTAAATTGGAAAGATATGGTTAATTGCTTAATGTCCATATGGAGATCAGTGACAAGTGGTGTCCGCTAGGGGTTTGTACTGGGGCCAGTACTGTTTAATATCTTCATCAATGACATAGTGGGATTGAGTGTACCCTCAGCAAATTTACAGATGACATCAAGCTGCGTGGTGTGGCTGACACACCTGAGGAATGGTATGTCATCTAGAAGGACCTGGACAAGCAAGGTCTTACATCTGGGTAGAGACAACCCCTGATGTCAATACAGGCTGGGGATGAAGGTATTGGGAGCAGCCTCATGGAGAGAGGTTTGGAGGTACTGATGGATGAAAAGCTGACAGTGTGCGCATGCAGCCTAAAAGGCCAGTCATCTTGAGCCACATCCAAAGTAGCATGTTCAGCAGGTCAGAGGAGGTAATTCTGCCCCTCTACTCTCTGCTCTGGTGGGACCCCATCTCAGTCCTCAGTACAGAAAGATATGGATCTGTTGGTGTGGGTCCAGAGAAGGGATACAAAAAATGGTCAGAGTGGAACACTGCCTCTGTGAAAGACAGGCTGAAAGAGTCGGGTTTGTTTAGAGTGCAGAAGAGAAGGCTCCAGAGAGACCATATTGCAGCCTTTCAATACATCAAGGTGTCTTGTAAGAAGGATAGAGGTAGATTTTTAAGCATGGCCTGTTGTGGTAGGAGACGTGGTAGTGGTTTTAAACTAAAAGAGGGCAAATTTACACTAGATTTAAGTAAGATTTTTTTTTTTTTTTTAATGATGTGGGTGGTGAAACACTGGGACAGGTTGTGCAGAGAGGTGGTAGATACCTGGACCTTGGAAACATTCAAGGTTGGATAGGGCTCTGAGCAACCTGATGTAATTGATGATGTTCCTGCTTCTCTCAGGGTGGGTTGGACTAGATGCCTTTTAAAGGTCTCTTCCAACCCAAACTATTCTAAGATTTTACATTACTGTGAAGATGAGAATTGCCTTAGTAGCCATGAAAGTTTTTTGCATGTGTGAAGAAACCCAAGTGTGGTTTTGCTGCTGTAGAGAAAAGAGTTACACAATGCATTACTGCTTTTTAAACTCTATAATAATTGTAAGTGTAAGAAACATACTAATGTTTCCATAGCTTATGGCATTATTATTCTCATAGAGAATTATAATCTTCTCAACCAAGTTGTTATTTTCTGTGTTGAATGGAGGACTGATGTATTGTTAGCAAATACTTGCAGTCTTTGTCGTAACAACATGTAATGTTTGGTGGTGGGAAATAGCTGTCATTTCCTAGTCCCCATTTAAGAGATTTAGATGATTCATTGCATTCATTAGGGAGGATGCAACTTAAAGAACTGAAATGCATAAATCATAGACAGAAACTTAAATTATAATCTCTCTTTCTTCTTTGCACCGTTTCCGTGTTGTACTAACAGAGCCAGCTGGGCCTAATGCAACTAGTACTTAATCCTTTTTAAAAAGGTGACTTAATCCCACTTCTTTTAGCTTCTGGAAGTCTACACATACAATATTGTTAACCTGTTTTTAGGTAAGATTAGGTTATCGTGGAAATAAATTTTCAGCATAGCTTCCTGTAGTTAAGTGGTTGCTGAGGTCATTTATATGTAATGTCTATAAAATGTATCTCCTTTAAATTCAGAGAAATGATATGTATCACATTGCTGTTGATTTATGGCTAATTAAAACTTGGACACTTCATCTGAGAAAACAATATGACTTTGGAAATGAAGCAGCCTTTAGCGAAGATATGTCTATTTAGTAACTCAGATTTCTTCTTTCTGCAGCAGATCAAAGCAGTAAAGAATAGTTCCTTAAAATAAGGGCTATCTCGGCTTGTACAGCATGTATGAGGAGCTGAATAAAGGCCCTGTATTATTCTAGCCACTTCTACATGGCAGGATCTGGAAGAGATTCTTAGCTGTATCTCTGGTGAAGGATTAGGCATGCACACCTCTTTGAGTTTTCCCCTTTTTTGCCCAATGTTGCACTGAAAAGAAATCTGGGTTTTCATCCAGAAATGCCCTCAGCTGCATTTTGTCTGAGTCTGTGATCTGGGTGGTTATGGCAAAGACAACACCAACCCTGCAGGTTGGTTGAGGCTTCTGGAAGCCAACTTGGCCTGTTTCGTATGCTGTAATACTTTGCTGCACTGGTTGTGTGCTTATCCTTCTGTTTCCAAGAAGGCAGGTGGGTTGTGGCACAGATAGAACTAAAACTGCCTTACGGAGCATTAGTGCATGTAGGAGCGAATTCATGAGGTATTAAATTCATACATATGTGTGATAAAGTCATTGAGCCAAACTTGCATGGTAGAGTATAATCCATTTTACAAGGCTCTTGACAACAGAGGTGGTCTTAGATGAAGCTTGTATAAAGAAGTGACTTGAAATTTTGCATGTGAAGGGCTGAAAGAGAAAGAAGCATGGGTGCAAGGACAGGGCACAAGCAGTTCTGAGAGAAGCAACTGAACAAATTCAGAAGGCAAAGACATTTGATAAGCAGCTGCAGAGTTGCTTAGGGAGCTGCATGACCGCGAACTATAGTGCCTGTGGTTTCAGTTGCTCAGGGCCGTGTGTGTGTGAAAGAGGTATTAATTAAGCACTGCAGTTTTGCATTTCATTGATTAACTTGTGCAAGAGTCCTCCTGCAACACCTCAAGATTTTTGTTTTCATTATAATATGCTAATATTGCTAAATATATAGTATATTGCTAATTATATATTATATTGCTAATATATTAAGCTTCTGATTAAAGCACTATGCAGTGGATCAGTAGCCTTCTCATCATGATATTGTTGATTTTATAATAATAATGTAGACTTTCTGGAGGTAAAATGAAACTTCTTAACTGTAATTGTAACTCCTGTGGTAGTAGCTTCAAGATTTTTAATCCGTTGAATACAGATGTTAACTCCTCTTTATACTTATTTACCCTAATAAGAAAATCCTTTGTGACACAGTGCACTTTCACTGATAGCTTTTTGCAATATAAATCAGTAATTAGGGTATGAAAGATGGCTTGCAGACTGGAAGATGTGTTCTGTTACTAGATAATGCAAGATAATACTATACAGTCAAAGTAAAATGAACAGTCTTGTTAATTTTAGAAGCAAAAATGATTGATTTTGTGATTCATTAAGTTTTATAGCAAATATTCTGTTTAATTTTTGTTACCTAGATTTGCAGTATAGCACAGGTTGGAATACGAAAGTACTGGTAGCTCATTGTCATCTTAGATTGAATGAATGCTAAAATTTAAAGCTGTAAGTATACTTAAAAATATTTCTAAAAGTATTGAAAGCAAATAGTAGCATACTGGTCACAGGATTGGCTTTGGAATATTTAAATTGCTTATACTGAATTTTACGTATCACAATTGTGTATAATATACAGCTATAGCTGACACCTGAAAAGATTAAATATGTCATAAGAAAGTCTTGAAGCACTCTAGCAGTACATGCTGCTCTTTAGGTGGGGGATGTGTCGTCTGGATCATATATTTAGTGTGGATCTGTGTTAGCGTGATGCAGATTTTAAACAACCTTTGAAGTACTTCTGAAAAAACCTACCAAGACAACAAACCCTTAATGAATGAGAACATGTTGTTAAACGTTACCAATTATTGCATTGTGACAAAAGTTAGCTGAATATGTTGACTAAGGTAATAAGACCTTATTTGGCTAATAGCATGATAAAATGTATCTTACTGAATATACAGTACTATTGTATTTATTGAAAGCACAGACTTCCTCTACCGTTCTTGAATTTCTCACAAAGAGTGCACAGATCAAGAATGCACTAGAAGAAATGCTGTATAATTTGTGTAACATCATTAAATTGTATATGTTGGTTTAATCCTGCTAGCTTTTGTAATTCTTTATTGTATTATGATTTGTGGCAGTAATTCATAGTAAAAGAGCAACATAAATGACACGTTCTTATGACTTTCAATCTGCTTTTTTAAAAAATACCAATTTTACTATGAGATCAAATGTTTGCATCAAGAAGTTATATCATTTTTGCAGTACCACTCTGTTTTTTCTTAGTGCGTATGTGTGTTCTTGATTTTGCTTCTTTTCAGTTTCATTATGTTCTTGTGCTTGTTTTCAGTGCTGTGTGTTGAAAAATTGCATCATGTAATAGGCCTAGTTCTGCTTTCTTCCTCTACCTCAAATTATATTTATGTTCAGTTGCGTATTCCTATCGTCCTGTCTTTTTGAGAGGAATGTTTGATTTTCTTTGAGAAATCTGAATTTTTCCACAGAATAGCATTTAGAATTTGGCATGTTGTCGATTAGATCAAAATGATATTTACTGAGACTTAAAGGTAAATGGCTTAAATATAAAAGAGCAGAGATTATGTAAAATGGGAAAGAACGTATGCAGTCTTAATTTTTGAGCAACAGTTTTTTATTGGTAATCTACTTTAGTTTGCTATAGCTAATTGGGGCTCTGACATGACCTGGTGTACATGTAATATTCCCATTTACTTAGATAGTATGTTCTGATAAAGGTGACCTCATTAGAAGAAATGTTTTGGGTTTTTTTTTTTTTCCTTAAACAGTGTCATAAATATACATCACATTTGTTTAAGGCATCTTGTGTCTTTGAAGTCAGTTCAATGTATAACATAGTGTCAGCTCATTAACATTGGATCAAAGTGTATATTAAATTTCTGATTAAACATCCCCTCTTTTTGCAGCTAGGAATAAACACAATTATAACTTCTTCCTTCCTGGTGTTGGTTTAAGAATAACATGTGCCCAATTTTAGTGAGTTCAACTGTTGCTCCCCGCCAGCTGGGTAAACACGCTTCAAGGAAATTATGTGAAGTTTAGCATACAAGCCTTTTTTCATGGTGTTCAAAACTCCTTATATCTGTTCTAATTAACTTTCTTTTTGTCTGGCTGATTATTAGGTTTAATATCTGTGTTAGACCAGGTATGTTTTAACATTTCAATCAGTGCTGTCCTTGGGCAGATAAAAGCTGCCAATACAAATATGTCAACATAGCTGGAATTGGACTGGTTGGTGTTACTGCCTACATAGGAAATTTTAGTGGGTATCTTGCTAACAAGAATCAAAGATGGTATTCCCATAATGACTATAAATTCTGATTTTTCTTTTTCCTCCAATGAAATTCAAAATAAGGTAATTTAAGAATTATCCTTTTTGTTTAAAAAAAGGATACCTGACAGAAAGAAGATAAGCTTTTTTTCTTCAGCCTTAATACCTAATTGATACGCGTCCCAGGTTGTGGATTGTTCTTATATGTCAGTAGGAGAAACAGGTAGAAGGAATCCTGTCTCCACCACAGCACTGCCATGCAATTAAGTCTGTGCTGCATGGTAGAGTCTGACTGTGCGTGTGTGTGAAGGTACGATATACACCTGGACTCATGTTTCTGCATGGTAATGAGATTGCACTGTCTTTCTTGTGGTCTGCCACTCTACTGAGTCATGCCAGTTATCCTGTAGTCCTGACTGCATGCTGTATTTGGTCTTTCAAGAGAAGCTTGCAGCTGAGGTCCTGGTTTGGAGGAGGTCTTTTGGATGTGACATTAATGGAAGGAATTATGAGGGCATATGTTACGAGGATAGATTTGAATTGAACCCATGCAGCCAGACTGCTGCCTTGCCCTGCTGTACAGCAGATAAGTGAGTTCTGGGTGCAGAATGGAGTTATGAACTCTGTGGTCCATGTGGAGGCTTGAATCAGTTCAGTTCGAAAATTTGGCTAGTTTAGGCTTTAACATGTCTTCACACCAAAGTTCAGAAAACCTAGCACATATAGGCAAATTGTAGCTAGCAGCTTTACTTCTGTATAGGAGTGGTAGCTTATAGTTTGTATTGCTACTTTGTCTATGCTTTTCCATCCAAATAGAATTGTTTTTCCAGGACTTCTGTAGGCTGAAGGAGGAAATACTCTTAAGTCTTCTATTTCTGCAGTGAAATTCTAAAATTTCTTATAGTTACAATTTCTGGTTATAGAAAAAATAAAATGTAGCCCTAGACAGCAGCTGGATACAAAATGCAGAAAAGGAAAAGAAAAAAAAAGAAACGTAGGAAAAAAGATGTGGTACTTCAGTACAATACCTTGAATGTGCATTGGAAGACATTCTCTAATTGCTTTGTTTTACAAAGATAGTTATATCACTTTGTTTTATTAGATACTCTCTCCTTCATATTTACAATATCAAAAATTTGAAAAGAACATCTTAAACAAAATATTTTAATCTTATAATTGAGATTTTAAATTTTGCTTTGAAAAATCTGTAATAAGAAATCTTTCAGTCGAGACAGGTCTTCTGACTTAAATGGTAATTACCAAGTGTGGCTGAAGCGTGTTGATTACTATAGATACAATTAGTTGGAGTGCAGATGTCTGAATAGAAATGCATGTTTCTACCTGTTTCATGCATCAGAGATACTGTGTTTATTTCTGTATTTTCTCGTACTGTAGATGGCTGTGAATGCCCTTCATGGCAAGTAGTTTGATCTGTGTAAAAGAATACTTTCACTGTAATAACATGTGGAAAGAGTTTGATGAAATAAAATGAAATTCATCATAGTTATTCTGAGCTGCTTTTGCTGGGTCATAGCCAGACCTAATTTAGACTGAAATCCTTAGGAGATGGCAGTGTTTGGTAACATATAAATAATCTTTCACCTAATAAAAGACATTCCAGGACATATTTGTAAGATGTTAGATATCTAGCTTGTCTAAATTAACGTCTATTGTTATTGTTATGCAGTTCAACAGAGTCCTAATGCAATCCTTGTCTTCATGGAAAAGCAAAATGAATGCCAAATTCACCTCTACAAATTTGACTTTATGGAGTTCCAAGATAGATGTATTTGTCCTGCTAAGTATAACTAGCCCCACGATCTCCATCATACTGTTTTGAAAAAGTCAGCTGTTTTGAAGTCATGAAAATGTATTTCTAATATACTTTTATTTCCAGTGTATATATGCAAGACAAGTTTACTTTTTCTAAGGCAGGGTGGCTAAATCATTTGTGAGTCTTTGTTCAGTACTGTTTTGCTTGTCAGATTTGAAAAAAACCCTGATTAAAGAGTTACAATTAAATATGAATATTGAGAAAACATGAAAAAACATAAAATAGGGACATTCTTTTAAAGATAACACTTGTAAGCTATTCCTGTGTAATTTTGAAGCGTTGAATCTAGTGCTGTGGGGTGATTGAAATATAAATGTACATTTACGTAATGCTGCTGGACAGCTGAGAAGGTAGAAAGCGTAGGGAAAATGAAGTTCAGGGGAGACAGAGGCTATGAATGGAGAAGAAAAGTATTGTTGGTATAATTAAAAAGTAGAAGGGAGTCATGTTAGGGCAATGGGAAACGCTCACTTAGGACTGGACTTTCTAAGTTTAAGACTGTGATTCCTACTCACTCAAAGTTCAGGATTGCAAATTGGCCGTGTAAGTGAACTTTGTGGGTCTGCGTTAGTACTTGGGCCCTACTGGGGACAAGGGTGTGCCAAAGACATAGCATGCTTTTTTCTGTTTTCTCTTAGTGTGCCAGCCTGCAGGATCTGTGGTTGTCTGAGCTTGTTACCACACTGCTGTAAAACAAAAGGAATTGTAGTTGTGGTATTTTTTGTAAGGATTTAGTGCCACTGCAATTTTTGTCTCTTCCTAGTTCATATAACTCATTTTTTTTAGCTTTTCAGCTATTTAGCATTGTTCTGTTTCAACTCTGGCTACCAAAAGTGACTGGATCAGTGGTATGGGTGTGTCAGTTTTCATGCTTTTTTGAAGCCTCTGGCGATTTGATAGGTTGTTCTTGGTAGGTTGTGTTACAGATGTGGAGTGTTGGTGTCGACTGAATAATGCACTGTGTGTTGGGGGTATTTGTAAGCTGGGTAATTTGCTTGTGATATAAGCTCTATATCCTCCATAATCCTTTGGAAATTTTAGTGGGTCCTGGTTTTTTTGGGGTGTGTGTGCTGTTTGTTTCATTTTGGTTTTTTTTTAATTTTTAATAAAATGAGGATTTTCAGTTTTAATGAATGTTCAGTAAAAATAAGCTATACTGCATTGTGTTAGCCAGGTTTCCATGTTATGTGTAGGCTTTTGTGGTCTAAACATCTGTAATTCTCTAATAAAAGGTGTCATCAATACAGCTTGGGTTTTAGTCATGTGAACTGACTGTGTTGTCTGATCTTAAAACACAACCCATTTACGCGTTCATTGTATGCATGCATCTGAACAATTCCTTGTCAGAATAAAAGTATGATAAAATGAGAGATTTTTAGTGGAAAAATTAGTACTATTTAGTGGAAAGGTGTATTACCATGCCTTAATTCTACTGAAATTGTAGAAATTCTACTGAAAATACTTACGATACTCTATTATACTGACCTGCATGATGCACTTCATTCTCTACCTTTTTCAGTTACCACTGAATCTTTAAATCTTGAATGTATGCTATGCTCTAGGCAGTTCAGAAAAAAACTTAATACAAAATTTAGAATCTGTTTCTAAATGTTTTTATTCATGCTGTTTAAAATGGATTATAAAAAAACCCATTGTTTCTAAAAGCATCTAGAGGTTGGTTCAGTTTGCAGCAGATGGATGGATGAGCTTGCTTCTGAGAGATACCAGTCTGTCATTTCCACTTCCACTGAAGCCGATGGAATTCTGCTTTCTCAGGACATTTTAGGGTTGTTTTAAGGAAATGATAAACTAAGAGGATGGGTTTTATTCCAATATTTTGTCTGCAGAAGGAGGCTGACTTGTTAGCAGTATTTGTTTCAGTGTCTGTTATGCTATGAAAGAACATTTTAGGAGCTTGCCCACAGATATTTTGATACTTTATTTAACAAAATATGTAAAAATGAGGTGAAAAAAGTGTATGCATTTTTTGGACATGCCAGGTTCACCAAAACTCTAGTGAGTGACTATCTTTGAAGTGGCTTGAAGGCTGTAAAGTGGACATTGAAAGAAATTCAATCTAACTATCCGTTAACTATCTACTTCACATTCAGTAAGAGTTTGTAATGCACTTTGTGTATGATTTTGAAAGCAGATCTACTTGAGGTCTGGGCCAAATTGATTGTATAGTCGAAGATGAGTACTCTGGGCAGGGAAATGTTACTGTAACACCCAGACACTTGCTTTAGACTCACAGGATTTGTATTTTGTAGTGGGCTAATTCAAAATGTAAAAAAAAAAAAATATATATATATATAACTATAGTGACAGTAACAAGTACTTACAATTTCTTTTTATTTTAAATTCATGTCTAAACTTCTTACCTGAGCTCTGGCCCAAATACATGTACATTCCTGACATAAGCAGCAAGTCAAAGCCTCTCAAATTAGAACAGATAAAATTAATATATGTGATACTTTGTGTATACTCTCTTTACTAATATGGAAATAGGTGTTACTGATTTATAACCGGAAAAACAACATGGAAGTTCCTTGCAAAGAATAAAATATTTGATGTTGTAACTAAATAGAGTTATGACCCCTACACCTGGGTCGGAGCAATCCTAGGCACAGCTACAGGTTGGGCAGAGAAGAGATTGAGAGCAGCCCTGCAGAGAAGGACTTGGGGGTGGTGGTCGATGAGAAAATGA
>JBCJKH010082496.1:7527-27592 GCA_039877255.1 Loriculus beryllinus
ATGTGTCCAGCCTTAGATTTCTCCCCTAGCTCTTTCTCTGTCCATGAAAACTGAGGCCAGTGACACTTTAACATGCCTCAGTATCCGTGCTCGTGTATATAAATCAGTATTTTAAACACTTCCTGTGCCACCACGATTGGCTCAGCAGTGTTTGGTGAACAGGAGATGAAGCTCAGTGAATCTGCAGCTGTTTGAAAGGAAGCAGGGTGTCACCTGGACTGCTGCCAGTGTGTCTTGAGGTCAAGCCCTCAGAGTTTAAGAGGTGTTCAAGAATAACACATGGGGCTGATCCCATGCCATTGAACTCAGCAGGGATATTTTGTTAGTATCAGTGAATTGAAGTGTGGATCACCCAGGCTAGGGGAGTTGGTGTCCTTTGTTTCAGCTGATCCTAAGGAAGGCATTTCAGAGGGATGCAAGGTGTAGTTTGGTGTTAAATGAGCATTTCAATACTCTTGCGACTCATTCTGCCACCCTGGTAACAGGATTCCAGAGTTGCACAGATTAGATCTGGACCCCAGAAATTACTTTCATTATGCTAAGGTTAAGCTGCCTAAATAGCCCTTGCTCGAGCAAGCTGCATACTACAGTGCTTGTATTCCATAACGATTCTGTGCATTATATTGTATTCCAAAGCCACAGAGCCAAATCCTAGACTCTGCTTCAAGCCACCAAACTACAAACAAGTGATGACTCCAAAAAAATATGTATTATATTTGGAGTTATATGTGCCATTTATACAGACACAGTTGTCTTTCATTACTTCCATCAACTATAAACCATACATTTCTTTATTAAGTTACAATACTCTCTTTATATCTCTCAGTTAAAGTAATGGTAAGAAAGGGAACTCAGGTATTACCATGAACAGAATCTGGGCCTATGATTTTAACAGTGCTGTAAGATGTAGTGAGAGGGATTCCTGAATGAGATTTGTTTCTTCTCTTGCAGGGTCTTTCCCTGTGGTTGCCTCATGGCTGTGCTTTTCTGTGTGTACGTTTATATATATTCATATATAGAATCATAGCACGAGTTGTGTTGAAAGGAGCCTTTAAAGATCATCTAGTCCAATCCCCATATACACAAACACTCAAAGACATGCTTGCACACTTAGATATTTACAGCATTGTGCTGTTAAGTTGTACTTGGAATGAAGAATGATTTCAGCTCTGCAAAGAGACTAACACAAAGGTCGTATGACAGTATATGGGCCTTGCCATCCTTGACAATGACCCCTCGGTTACTCAGTGTCTGAGTGAAATCTTTTTGGCTTTAAAATGTATCTATAGTATATGAAAAGATGAGTTCTCCTTGATTTGGCCATTTTCTCTGCTTTTGACAGAGGACCAGTGGGAGAAAGTAGTGATGAGCATGACCGAACAGATTGCTTTAAGCGTATTTGATTCTCCTTTCATGTATGCAACACAATTCAATTCCTTTTAAGCAGTAAGGTCATTTAAGTGTGTCATGCCACAGGTTTGCCATTTTCCCTTCATTCAGCTTCTTAAATCTTATTGTCAGCCATGTTCCCTTTGACTAGGAGAGCAGCTGCTTGGGGTCTGCTTGTGTGGTTATAATCCCATTAAAAAGCCCTCCATTATGTTGCTAATATATTTATAAAGAAACTAGTCACCTGGGATTAATGGTTGATTCTTCTCTCTGGACATATTGTACCAAAAGAGAAATATTCCCTATCCCCTGGCTTGTGAGATACAACCAGTTGCATTTGTCATGGTGCCAAATTGGCTAAAATAGGTTAGCAATTAATGCGGAACATGCTTTCCTGTGTTTGTAAAGTACTTGTAATCATCATTGACAATCATATTCCCATCAGCTCTTCCCTGATAGCGCTGAGATGGCAGATATGCTGGGGCTTTGGGAGATTATGGCCTTTCATGGGAAATATGAAAGGCATTAAAAGAACATCCTGACAGAGCAGGTGAGGAATCTGACAGAAAAGAGCCCTTAACAACCAGTTCAAAAGATAGCAGCTTGTAGGGGTTTTTTTCTTAGCCATTTCCAAGCATACAAAGCTAAGAAAGACAAAGTGACTGTTGGGGGGATTTGCAAAGTCACTGGATACATCTGTGCTGTGATTTATAGACGTGACTGCAACCATAGGGACACATCTGAGGTCATTTCAGACTGGTCGGAGTGAGGTACTGGTCAGAACAAAGCAGAAGCCACGCAGATTCAGCCAAGGCTGCAAAACCCACCTGGGATGGCTGAGTAAGTGCTCAGGCATTTAACCTGTGGTGAGCTTTGTGCTATAGCTGTCAGTACTTCTTTGGGCTACTCCCAGAGTTCTTGTTGTGATCCTGCTGGATTGCATTAACTCTCTTTGTACAGCCCAAGTTTACAGGCAGGGTCTTTTTCACTTTGAGCATCATCTGAGGGCTCACCAGTAGTTTGCCTCTCTGTGAGAGGAATCTCTGACCTGCTGCAAGGAACCTTTTTCTGGGACTTTAGTGAAGCCATATTATAACCCTCAAACTTCTCTCTCTTTATCCAGTATGGCCAGCTTCACAGCAAGAGGCTTCTTACAGCTTCAGTCATCTCTGAAGACTTTATCTTTTCACTGGTTCCCCATCTCAGTTGAACTCGTATCTCTTTTTCCTTGCTTCTGTTTCATAAGTCCATTTTGCTCCTCCTCTTGGCTTCTCTTCGAATGTAGAGCATTTGTGTTGTAAAGCATTTTCAAATCCAGAACTGGGAGATTTACTTAGAAGTGATGTTGTAGAATGAGCTCCACTTGCATTGGACTGTGTTCTGAGCAGGAGGCAGAATGACTTGCTGCAGAAGAATGTGTTTTACCAGTGCCTAGCACAATGACATGGGCTCCTGACCTAACTAATTCAGGGGTGTGTCTGTCTACTCCTCTGAGCGTAAGATGGACCAGGGAATAGCTAGCCCTGCTCTGGGAAGCAGAGCAGCCCAAGCTCAGGAAAGATCAGCCTGAGACAGGAGATATTTGTGCTTACTAAACCAACTCCATTGTAAGAGCATCTGACCTATGCAGACCCAGTACAAGTCTGTCATATGGAAGCCCATCTCTCTTGAATCTCCACTTCTGATTCCTGCTAACCATGCTTTTCTCCATACACATTCCTATACTGTCCTTATAACTTGACTGTGTCCTGAAATGCAATGACAGAGCCAGATAGCCTACAGGAGCAAAACACTGCTTCAGTACCTCTATTGTATTTTAAGCCCTGTTGTGATGTGGAGATCTGTGGTAGAAAAGTGCAGTTTGGAGGACTAAACTAAAACTGTTGTCTATAGCTGGAGCAATGAATTGTAGGGGTACGATGCATATAGAAGAAGAAAGCATTCTGCACCAAGTAGTCATTCCAAAGTGCAGTCTAGCTGCTTTTAACCAAAATGTCTAATGTATGGCTTGCCAGTGGCTTCAGTCTCTCTTTTCATTTCCTCTTAGGGGAAACTGTTCCTTGGAACCATTCTGGTCTCCTTGCACTGCTGTGTTGGCAGAGAAACCCGCAGAGCCAGCTTCAGGAGTCTCCTGCCAAAGGTGTTAGGAAAGAGCTGTTCATGTCAGTGAGCTGGGTAAGTCCCAGTTCCCTAAGTGCAGCACAGTGTGTATGGCTTCAGTTACTGCTAACTCAGATGGTCCCCAGGATGTCCACAGTCAGAGACACAACTCAGAGTAGATTTGAGGCACTTAATTGCACTGCGAGGTCAAACCACTTTTGCTGGCCACCAGGACTCGAGGCAACAGAGAAAGTGTCTTTTACCCAAGCCAGGCACTCTTCAGTCATGGGCTTGAGTGCAGCTTGGTGGAAGCAGGCGAGCCAGCCCAAAGGTCTGTTCAGATGTTTCCATTTCATGTGGCTTGGTATTGTAACATTCTCCTGTGGTTCTAACAAGTTGTGTAAAATTGTGAAGCCAAAGCAGCATTCTTCCTTTAAAGTTTCAAAATTAAGAAAAATGGTTGTGGGGTTGGAAACTTGGGAGAGATGTGCTGTGGTTATCTGCTGGTCCAAGAATAAAATTCCTATGGCTTTGTACAAAAGCACGGAGCAGTTGTCTGTTAAAAAATGAAATTAAGAAATGAATTCAAGTCAGGGCACCTTTTTAGTGGAAGCTGGACAATGTTTAGAGGATTTGAGAGGCCACACATTTCCTTCTCTTATGCCTCTCTGCAATTCCAGTAAGTGCAAGAAGTGCAAGTCAGAGTTTTTGATGGGGGAACTGGACAGAGGAGACGAGCAGTGTGTGCATAGCTCACACAGCCTGCAGTGGGGCTCTGAAAGCAGATATACCTTTGACATGGGGAGAGCTGGTCTGTATCTGTCCAGACTAGTGTCAACCACATGGGACCTTTTGGGCCAGGGCAAATCAGATGATTACCTTTGCAGCCAGGATATGTTGCAGCATCCTTGAGGGCACCCTAACAGCCACGAAGGCCTGGTGTTAAACTGATTGAGACCTTAGTGGTGAGCCAGGCAGGACGTATCCTAGAAGTGGTTATGTTTTGAGCAGGAAAAGCTCAGTGGCTTCTATTTGCTTTTTTCAGAAGGAAGAGGCCAGACTCTTTGTGGAATAAAGAAGGTTACACATTAGCTACACATGAACAGGGTGATGCATTTATATAGGGGGACTCCAGGCTCACTGTGGGATTGATAAATGACTCTGAGAATGAGTAAAAATAGTTGGAAAAGCTTTTAAGTTTTGTTTAAATTTAACCATCAAAAGTCAAAACATTAGAGGGTGTTTAGAGAAGTGCCTGAAACTTGGAGACCCTGAGAAGAACCAGAAAGGGAATCAAAGAGCCTGGCAAAAAAACCAAAACAACCCCCAAAAGAGCCCAAGAAAAAAAGAAAAAGGCAAGAGAAAGAGAGAGATTAAGATTAAACAAACCCATCTGAATAATCAGCTGAGATCCTGCTCCATTGAGATCAACTGGATGAGTACTGGGGCCTCAAGATGTGACTGGGAGGGAGCAAAAAAAAAGAAGAAATCTGTATATTTTGGGTTGGCTGGAGAAGTCCAAGCCAGTCCAGACCGGGTGGTATCAGTGGAGCCTGCTGCACAGGAAGAGGTACAGTGATGATGCTGCATGTGGAGGAAGGGAGAAATTATAAAGGCTTCATCCAGTATGGTAAAAGTGAATAACGGTGTTGCCAAAGGGAAAGCAGTTCCTGGCAAAGTCTGGAGCATTTATGGGAATCCAAGTAGGAGTTTGGAGTATTAATATTTATTGCAGTGCTGTCAGTTGTCAGTTCTAAGAAATCTTTAGCTCTATCATGACAACCTGTTTTCGTTCCAATGGCCGTAACTCAACCTGCTGTGTGGCTCCCTGGGTTCTCCAGTCACATGTGGTGGCTGATTAACTTGTTCAGCACCAGCTGCTCAGCTTCAGTCTTGCAGATCAATGGTGTTTTGGGTGAAGAACAGATTTTGATGGCTACAGAGCCTCTTGCTGAGCCAGAGTTTCTCTTTCCTCCTAGCTCCCGCTAAGAGATTCCCAGCGGTGCCAAGGAAAATAGTGTTAATGTTGAGAAACAAAGACTGTTTGGCTGTTAGGATATTTATTGCACTCATTTGCTTTTTACATAAAAAATATAAAACATGAAAGTGAATTTGTTTTGTTTAGCCTTTGTTTATAATTATTGGTGTGATTATTTCTGTTATAACTGCTAACATTGACCACTGGAACCTCTGGCCAGGGACTGCTTCTTGCATTTAGGGTGCTGAGCAAGATTTCCTTGACTCCAAGATCACACCCTCAGGCTGAGCACTAAGAAATTCCTGCAAAGATTTGCATGTGCTTCATTTTACATGCTGGGCCCAGCTGTTGAGCCTGGTGATGGCAAGGAGCCCTCTTTCTCCCCTGTATGGGATTTTCAGGCTGCCAGCCCCAGCACAAGGGAAGAGCAGATGTGACCGGCCTGTTCTCCTTTTGCTGTGTGTGGAGCAGGGAGTGAATGGTGCTGCAGCTCCACCCTCCATAGCATGCCAGCACAGCCAAGCCAGTGAAGGCAGCGGGAAGTTGTCTACTAAGAAATCAGCACTAACCCAAAACACATCATCCCCCAAAGGACTTGTCCCTTGCCACCTTTTTCTACTTGCCTTGCTTGTGGCTTGGTGCACTTACGCACTGCCCTATGCATGCCTTTGGTTGCAGAGTGCCTGTATGAGCCCACTGTCTGGGCCCTGTCAAATCTGAAAGGGCTACTTTAATGTTAAATTTAATGTAATGTTAAAGACGTGTGTCAGTCTTTACAGGGTCAGGAGCTAGGCCTGTTCAGGCGTGTTACTCATTGTAGGTCTCTGCTGTGTTGTATCCCACATATACAATTTATCCTGGAAAACTGAAGAGCCAGTGGCGCCAAGAAAGCATCACATAATCTGAAATGTATCTACCTTTATGAGAAGACCGTTGTAGGGCTTGTAGAGGAAAGAACTCCAAAAGTAATTCCTCATTTCTCATCTAATGGCTTTAATTAACCTGAACAGTTATGCTCTTGAATTGTGCGTACTTCAGGGACCAGGTCAATGGCACTCTTCCTGCTGCTCGGAGAGTAGGAGCATGACAGTTCAGTTATTGCTGTGCATTGTTAATATGGTTGATCTTGGTCCTGCTCCAAGAGAACCACTAAGCAATCATGGAAAATGAAGGGTAACACATTTTTAGAAGGATTCTGGATAATTTTGGCTATAAAACAGGCTGCATAATCTTGGCAAAAAGTGGATGAATTCATTATCTGCAAATAGTGGAAAATATTATAAATGGCAGTAAATGAAATAAATGGGTGTTTCCACTGTAATATGCTATTCTCTGAGCCACCCAGAAAGAATACAGCTTGGTTTACTGGGTGGGTAGTTGTAGATGAAGTGAAAGATCATGTTCTTATGCTCAAATACTTGTTTGGGAGTGAGATATTTTATGCCTTTGTTGCAGAGGGAAATCTATACATTTTACATTTACAAAGCTGTATTTTATGGCCACATATGGATGTTGGAGTGAAGCTAAAGGTCTATATGTGCCATATATATCTGTTTGCATTCCTCAGCTAACCTCATTTTCATTTGCTCTACTGCACCTCAAGGGTTTGGAGAGCTTGGTGACTCACTCTAATGGAAAGTCACCGACCCTCCTTATTAGAAGAAATTGATCTTCTGTATATTTTGGATTTGTTTATGGGCCTGCACTCTTGCTGTGAACACATGGAATTGAAGTCCTGGCGATTCTTAATAGAAAATAACATTGCCCATTAATGAACAGGATTTGGCTGGATGCTCTTCATTCCCATTTCTTTGGCCTTGGGATATATCATCTTTTTTGAGATTCCCTTCATAACAAAATGCCTATACCCATATATATCTCTGAGCAGCATTGGTAGGCCTAAGGTTACTCACGTCTGAAACTGTTTTGCTGGGTAAGCAGTTAATTTAGGCAAAATGGACTTCACCATTTGCAGTAATTTTGAAGACAGTGGGCTTTGAGGGAGGCTGTAGTCAAGGCAATGAAAGCCCTGTTCTGTATTCAGGGAGGGCAATCATAGGTTCCACATTTTGCCATTCAATTCAGCAGGTCAGGGTTTAACTGCTTATGTCAGAGTGCCCTGGGTAACTCCAATGGCTTGGGTGGGAGCCAGCTCCAAGGGAGAATTGGGTGGCTGTGCTGTACTTTTGTTACTAACACCCAGAGCCTTTCTCAAGCATACCTGTTGTTTTTGTCCTTTTGCCTTGCAGTCAGGTACAAAGACAGGGTGTCAGGTATTGTAGATTGGAAGGTTGCTTTTCTATATAATTTTAGGTTATTTTTACTTCTTAATCCATCAGGTGGTTACTGTCTGGCTGATACTTCTGCTACAGGGCTGCCTTCTATATAGCTTAAATAAGAATTACCTCCATACTGCATATATTATATACTTATTAAGAAAGGCATTTCCTCATGTGCTATGATAAGATCATGAACATTACAACAGCAGCTTAGCCTTTTCCAAGTACAAATACTATTCCAATCTACTGTTTTGCAAAGAAAAAAATGCATACAAACCCAAACAACTGTCTGCACCCATGTTTACATCTGGCTCCATATGCATATACTTTTCTATATGCATATGTATACGTAAGTTTGTGCACATGTATATGTGAGTACATATATCTAATTGATTTTAATTAGGTAAGCTTAAGAAGCTCTTGCTGGCTTCAGAGATATTACTGACTCTACTGGTATTTTTACTTTAGGGATAGTTTAAATGTATGGCCACTGCTTGTATAGTTTATGTGCTATGTTATGCATGGACAGATCTCTGTTCTCATGCCATGTCTGCTTTTGCAGCCATGATTCTGCATTTATAAACAGCTGCACTCATAAGCCTGCAAATACAAATAATTGCATCTAAAGGGGTGAACATTTGTAGCTGGCCTTTTCAAAGAAGTCTAAGGGAATTAATAGCCAAATCCCATTGAATTTGGTTATCTAATTCCCATGGCTTCTTTGAAAATTCCAGCCTTCATGAACTATTTATCTTAATTAACTAATTCAATCAGCTATCTGTGAAGCAAGCAGTGTAGTAGAGACATAACATGCTAAACCTAATAAGATTGGGTTGCACACTAGTTACCTAAAAACTTCACAATTGAGACTTTAATGGCTTTATTACTGGTAGCCATTATCAAGCAGAATCAAAGTGGAACACGTAACAGAATCATTGCTATCCATCCTGATGTTAGTGTGGCTCTCAGGGTCTTTGAGTTGACTAGTTTGTGTGTTTAGACTTGCTAACAAGGATGAACGATAAACTTCACAGGCTTCCTTCAGGCATCATCTCCGCATTTAGATGCTCCTGTGAAGGTTCCATCTTAAGGCTACAGGAGAGATAGCTCCTGTGAAGGTTCCCACGCTGGACAACCACTGAGCCCTATAGGTGCCACTTTGCGGTCTGTACTTTGGTGGCACCTTAATCCATGGAGAGATGTCTGCGCTTGAGGAGTGTTCAAGGGAAAAACAAGCAGCACATGAAGGAAAAAACACAGAATGAAAAGCTTCTGCGTCTTCACATGACCCTGCCCAACACTTCTTTGTATTCCAGAAGAGCTTTGCCTTCTTGCATCTTTTCATTTTTGAAATCCGTGTTTCAAAAACCCTTGATGTGGGTTTTGTTTTTTAGTTTCTTCTTTGAAAGCCTATTCTGCTCAGTCTAGAGAGGCACAGTTTTAACAGTTCCCCTGTTTGTTCGGAAATAGTATCATTCATATTTGGCATCAGAAGGAAGACTATACTGAAGCCCAAATTTACTCCTATTAAATTAAACCTAATTGAAAAAAGGCAAAGGCATTCATTAACTAGTTAAACAAATGGTATTAAACATTTTTTTTTCTTTTGTATTTAAAAGAAGAAAGAAAACAGCTTTAAAGAAATGTAAGTGGAAGAGTAGCTATTAAAACATGCAATGGAAGAAATACATGTTGTTGAAAACTTAAGAAGAAACCACAAACACATATAACAATAAAAGAAATGTACCTTCTTGGCCATTTCTCTTCTCTGTTATTGTGTCAGATGTTTCTGATTTGAATAAGAGCTTTCCTTCATGTCCCTGAGCTCCTCCTTCCATTTGACTTTACATTGAAGTCATAAACCTGTTGTCATGGAAACAACTGTGACATCACAGATGTAGCATTAACTTCACCACAGGGCAAAATAAATGAATGGTGATGGCCTGTGAGGAGAGAGAACCTTTGTTTGAACCAAAAGCCAAGCTTATCCCAATGTTGGCCTAGAGCCCAGTTACCCCTAGAGCCTTTAGTGGGATCTCAGCCCTTGTTGTAGGCACAAAACAAACACCGCCTTGTAGCAGAGACCCTCTCTTGAAGCTGATGGTCTCTGTAGACAGGACATGGCACAGAAGAAAAGAAGCATTATCAGCTGTATTTTAAGATTGGAAAACTGAGGAAGAGAGAGAGTAAGAATTTTGCCCCAGGTCGCAGAGTGGATTTGAGGCAGAGCCCAGAACCGCGCTCAGATAACTCAGCAGGAGCTGCTGGAGATGCCGAAATGCAGGAGTCAGAGCCTGTTTTTACATATCAGCTCCTGGAAGTCTTTCCCAAGCTCTCTTCAAAACTGAGAAAATATGCAAAAGGCAATCTAGCTTGGGACAAGTTGAAACACTGCTGCAAGCCTTTTACAAAGCTCAGAATGCCTTTGCCCTCTAGGAAAGTTTGTTTTGGGAAGGTATATATCTCCAGAACCACATGTGGGGTGAAGTCTTTCATGGCAACGTTCCTGTATTCTTCCATAGGGCCAGGATTCCATCCATGGCTTTTAAAGAGTTGCTTTCAGATGTAAAGAAGGAGCAGATCTTTTATAAAGCATGAACATAACAGCTGGTATGGTCAACATGACAGAATAAATGGTCTCAGCAATTCATGAGTTTTGCTTGCGTTATGCTAACGACTCAAAGAATTAAGAGGTTCATCTGAATATTTGCTTCTGCCATCATGTGGTGACATTGACTGCTTGGCTTAAGGTCTTGTGCCTTTGTCACCAGCAGATTAGTTACAGTGATGAGCCCACCATGACATTGCCCTCTGAGATCCCTTACAAGTTATAGGTGGCAGAGTGTGTCACAGACGGCCTGTTTCTGAGAATAGCTACAAGTGAGTTACTGCAAAGTGGCATAAACTTCACTTGCTCCGTATTTCCAGGGGGAAATAG
Organism: Loriculus beryllinus; assembly: GCA_039877255.1. Classification (NCBI taxonomy): domain Eukaryota; kingdom Metazoa; phylum Chordata; class Aves; order Psittaciformes; family Psittacidae; genus Loriculus; species Loriculus beryllinus. The sequence goes on from JBCJKH010082496.1 coordinate 18,212, forward strand.
CCATTTGGATATTGGCCCACCAGTCTGTCTACCTGCTGTGTTGTAGCTAGCCAAGGTATCAGGTCAGATTCTCCACTGAATTCAGCATGATGACAGTGACCTCCACTAGATAAGGCATTTTTGCCAAGCATCTTACCCGACAGACATACAATGCCTCCAGCATTATATGGAGTTCCATGGAAAGGTGCCATACCACACCCGTGGATTTGAACTTCTGTTGGCTTTAATGAGAACTGGGTGGCTAAATCCCACGCAACTCTCAAACTGGAGGGGTTAAATCCATTTTGCTTTTGCCTGTTAGTGTGTGGCTGAAGAAGAAAACATGCCATGTGTTTTGAATTGTTTAAACTGATAAGTCTGGCCAGCAATTGAGAGTAAATCATAGTATCAGCACACACCCACAACCTAGCTTGATATATGTCTACATTTCAAAGTAATATAAATGAGTCATGAGAGCAGAGTTTTAATTAAAAGGATTGGAAGTGTCAGAATTTTCTTAAACCTTTTACAGGAAAGACTCACCCCTCCACTACACTTTCATGGGGCAATCGACAGCTGTGATTCGTGTAGTGGAATTTCAAGGAGAGTTTAGCAGTGTCATTTTGTCCTTTGAAGGGTGAAGTTTTATTAAGGTACACAAAATGTATCTTAATCTGGTACTTTTATCTCAGTAATTGTTTTATCATCTGAACTTATCAATCTTTGTGACTGCAATAGCCATTATATTAGAAGAGGCTTGTGTAACACATGACAGAAAAATAAAGGCATGTCAAAAAACACCATCAGAGTATCACAGTACTTCAGGCCAAACCACGTATTCATTAATCAAGCAGAAGTCTTTATGAAGGTATGTGAATGCAGCAATGAATTGGTGAAAGCTGGAGAGTCGTATTTATTTTTGATTAAATAAAATGGTGGCTGGAATAAAATCCTGCTGTTTAAAGTCTAAATTCTCAGTGGAGCCACCTTGTCAAAATAGAATAGTCTGATTTGCCATGTGTCAAACAGTGAAATGGATCGATCACGAAGCCAGACAAATACAATGAAAACATGATGTTATTAGACAATCTGTAAAAATAAGAAAGAAATTCTTGAAAAGGTAGTTTGCACGTGCAAAACTGAGTAGGTTTGTTGAGTGGCATCCACAATCCATTTATATTTGATTTATGACAGTATTTAGTGCCCGCAGTTTACCAGGGAAAATATTTGTCAAGAGCAAATGTTTAAACAGAAATTCAACCAATATGCCATGTCATGTTAATATTCCACATGTAGGGGTTTCAGCTTAAGTGCAGATTACTTATTCATGGACAGAAAGCATCTCTAGAATTAGAATTGGTTATGACAACATTAAAGAGGGAATACTAAGCATCCAGGCTTAAGGCAATACCTGATTGTAAAGACAAGGATGAGTCCTCTGAGGCAATTAACTTACTTTATGTTGCAGCAACTGAGACCTTATCAATTCCTTCAGAAGATCCGATGCTGACCACTCTAAGAGAAAAGACATGATGCCAGGCACATTGGGTCAAATCCTGTGGGGCATCTGAACTGTTCTGAAAGGAATCAGTCTGGATATAAACACTTATCCCAGGGAATTTTGGTCATTACCAGCTCGTGAATGTTAAAGCAGAAGTGCTGTAAAGAAGTGTTTGTCAGAGATACATTAAAAATTTGAAAGAAACAAAATGTAAATGTTTAAATGGAGAGACACTGTGATGAATTTATTCACTCACTTATAACTAATCCTGATTTTTTCCTGCAGCAATGATTCTTTCTTTAGCACGTATAATCATTGTACTGTGTAATGCATTTCATAGGGTGTGGTGATGTTCCTTGTCAGCTAGAAGAGCAGTGCCAGCGTGAGGAGCCACCAAACAGTGTTGGAACTAGAATAGAGTTGCATTTCCCCAACTCTTTGTATGACCTGCAAAACTAAACCATTTCAACATGAGAATCTGTTTTGATTGTGTGGGCTTTTGGGAAATGTAGCTTTCTTCTGGAAAGCTGGGCTGACTGTATACCTATAGCTCTGTTACCAGCCCTTCAGACCAAACATTGTCTCTATGTCCCCACATTATGTTAATTTTATTACTAAAGTTAAACAGATATGTCTCAATTTAAGGGATTTTGCCATCAGCTCCTATACAAGCATGTGTGGATTGGACATAGATGAAAACATTGCCAGTTGGACAGAGGAAAGGAGAGTGTGGAAATATTTCTACTTGAATGAGTCCTCTGAGGGAGATCTACTTGGTTAAGAGCAGTTCTTCCCTGCTCACTTTCCTTTCCTAGTCTTTGCATAGGAACTAGAGGAGTCTCTGTATTTCATCATTATTGTGTACCAGGGAAGAGGATTCTCTGGAACTGAACATTGTGCTACAAAGCTTTTATGGCTTGGAACATCTAATGGCAATATTTGTGAGAGCCAAATCACAATGAAAGACAAATCAAAGACCTGTCAGAAGAAGGAAACTAATTTCTTGTATGCTTGTGGCTGTGCCAACATTTATGGTGTCTATGAAGTGCACCCCAGAGGTTATAATTTTGTAGGAAAAGCAATGTATTTGTGTTGTTTCCATCACTGTGCTAAGTATCTTAATATCTAGGACTGTGCCACTTATAGCAACTGGTACAAGATAGTTATCAGGTATACCTTCAGATCTCAGGTTTGTATAATAGCTATAAATAAGCCATTTGTATTTTTGCTTGCCTTTTTCTGAAGCAGAAGCCAGTAGTCCAGTCCCAACTCCTTGCTAGGGCTATGGATTTATCTTAGTTCATCCTGGGGTTACAAGGCCCCACCTAGAAGTCTGGCTTGTAGCCAACGCTAGAGGGGAGCTGTAGAGCAAACCTCAAGAGCACTTTTGAGGTGTTTGTTTTCCTTTGCAGGCAGAGGGTCAAAGAAAAAAATACAAGGGAACCCAAAAGAACACACTGGGGCACCAAAAATTACCCAGTTACTCAATGGCAGCTATTTTTAAAATAAAGATTCTGAGAGGAAGCTATGGGGTTGAAGAAAGGTCTCTCTAAGCCAAACAGAAAGATGGAATCATGGAATGGTCTGGGTTAGAAATGACCTTAAGCTCATCTAGTTCCAAACCCCTGCCATAGGCAGGCACACCTTCAACTAGACCGGGTTTCTCAAGTCCCTGTCCAGCCTGGCCTTGAACACTGCCAGGGATGATCTAGTAGAAGAGAGAGAACAGGATGGGAAGACTTAAAAGAAGAACACTTAAAAAAGCCTTCTGCAGGTCTTGGATTTCAGGAAGAAACTTCAGGTCCTGTGAATAAGCCTACCTGCATTAACTGTTTTGCTAAATGACAGAACTAGACAGGACTAAAATGTTTATAGGTTATGGATTTGCATATAATTTTAAAGAATACTTTGGCCTTATCTTGTTTTATAAGCAAAATGGTATCACATTCAAATGCCTTTTGAAATAACTTCATTTCTCTCCTCTTCACCTGCTAATTTAACAAAACAAGTTTCACATGCCTTCTGTAATAAATAAACAAGAGCAAATCAGTGAAGGTGACAATGTTTTGCCTACTGCAAAATGTCTGCTAATTCACTGCATTGTGGATTGGTCAGTTTGGTTTTAAAGACTCTTGAAAGTTTTCAAGATAAGAAAGCATGTAAGTTGGAAGCAGAATTATTGCTTCTGAGTGACAACCACTTTGAATGTTCTGAATACAAAATTGAAGTAGCTGCATAAAGTTTTATTCACAAGTATGTCAATTCTGTATGAAATTCACTCTCTGCTTTTTCTCTGAAATAACTTTTATATGTAGAATGTCTCTAGATGGGTGTTTAGAGAGCCCTGAAAAAGATTTGTTTTCTAGCTTGATACTGTATAGAAAAAAGGAATTGGCTAAATGCATCATGAAAAACTTAGAAATAAACCCCACAACACTCAAACCTTATCCCCCAAACAGCAACATAGACAATGAATTCCACATAAGGACTTTGCAGTTATCATCTTCTTTTATTCTTTTGACAAATGAACGAAGTTTAGGGATGGAACAACATCTATTGCTCCTGATTGTCTGTGCAGGCAATGGGAAACTCCTCTTCTTGGAAGTCAGACTACAATTTAGGTCTTCCCATGAAGAGGAAAGCTTTGTTATACATCCTCCAAGCTGAGATGGAGAGAATCAGGTGGTGGTTCACTCTGTTGACACAGATCCTTGGTCATGTCATTTAAGGGCTGTCTGTAACCTGATTTACATGAATACAAATCAGGAATTGCCTCCAGTGAAACACAGGAAGCAAGTGTATAAACAGTCAGCCTGCTTTTTTATTCCTACATCAATTTTCTGTCTGTAATGTGGGGGGTATTCATGATTCTTTTCCTCAATGGGTTCTTGATTGCTTGTGCAGAAGGGAAATGCTATGGTGATAATCTTCCAAACAAAGCCTACAGTCATTTCCACTTTTTCTGTTATCATGCTAATGGACTTACTTCATTACTTTATGTAATGAGAAGTTCCCCTGGTTGTTTTAACCATAATTAATCGCAGTATTTCTGGCTTAAAAACCCACTTCCTTTATATACTTAGCTTTCCATTATTGCCCTTTAGTTAGTTCCATACAATGTTTTACATTCTGGGTAAGTCAATGATTTTTTGTTTAGCAAAAGGTATGCTTAGACCAACGCCCTGCACTCCACAGAGACACCATCTCAAATTAATTCTCCAGGTTGCAGCTGCATGATCTTGCTAAAGAAGTGAGTAATATTTTGACATTTAATATTAAATGAGTTATCTTTGAAAAATGCTTCCCTGCCCCTGGTGTACCTCAGACAAATGGAAACATGCTTAACGTGCATAATGAAATCTTGGTAATGGAAAAAATGGGGAACTGAGACAACCTATCAGCATCTAGAATCTGCAGGACATAAAAAACTGATGGTAAAATGGTGGTAAGGTTAAGACATAAACTAATCAGATTGATTGCATTTAATTGGAGCCCTCTTAACAATACAGCTGTGATTATTCTTAATCCTCTGCAAGTCTATAAAAAGATTTTTGGCAAGTCTTTGGTTGTTTTCACTGTTGAAACTCAGCTTGTGAGATTTCCAGTAGCACTGAGCACACAGCGACTGACTTCAGGGAGAACTCTGAGCTCTTCAGTTCCTTTTCTCCCAAAGAGCACTTGCTCTTTGTGGAATTCTCTGTTCTTATTTTGGTCACCAAATTGTACCAGTACTTCCAAAATGTGATTTTAAATTAATAAGGAATCTGCTGATGTCACTTCAGGAGTTTTCAGGAATTTTGATTATTCAGGAACAAGCCCTGAGATGATGGCAGGAAGAGTTTGAACTACATTGCTTATCTGTCAAGAATGCACTTTGGTTTGAAAGGCAGAGGTTAAGAGAAAAGTAGAGATCTGAAGTAAGTGTATCATTTTTCTGAAATATATAACATCATCACTCCTTGAGGACATTTTGCGTAATTCCCTAATTGTGAGCAATTCAGCTTTCTCAAACCATTGCCAATGAAGCCTTTATACCATCACATGCCATCATTTGTCTGCATCTGTATCTAGCTTTATCTGCATACATCAATGCTATGTTTCCGGTAAAGAACATTATTGCATATGCATATACATGACTCAGAAACCTGTGGTCTTTATGTCATTAACAACTCTCAACAGAAGAACTGACTCATCTTCGTTAAAAAAGCGCCTGTATCAGAATATCTGAACTTGTCACAGGGACTTAAAAGATGTTAAAGACCCAGTTCTGTAAGAGGTTTAGTGAATAGGCTTCAATGGACTCAGCAAGTCGAATGCCGGTTGGTTGTGGATGTGACTGCTGACTGCTATACCACTTCGGGCCATTAGGGAGTTCAGCTTCTCCTCTTCGACTATGCTACACATTTTTCCCTCAAGTTAATTGATTGCAATCAATTTGAGGTGATTTAGAGAGCTGTAATGACTTCTCCCCAGATCCTTATTCAAAGCTGGAAATATTTACTGTTCACCCTAATTGCCTAACAAGCAGGAAGCTCATCTAAGATAGAAAAAGCATCATATAGGCAAATCTTACAGTTCTTGCCTGCATGTGCAAAGTCTTCCAAATGAAGGGTGTTTTCACTAGAGAGGAAGAATAGATGGTGCAAAGCACTATATAGATCATGAAAAGGATAATCACCACCAAATGGGAAGCTGGTTACTCTGTTCCATTTCTAAAAGAAAGGAAAGAAGTTTCTCAAGTTCTTAATATTAAGAGAAAATTGCTTTGCTGGGACAGACTTTTATCCAGGATATTTGAAGTAAAGCAAAGGTCCTGTCACTGTTTGTTATATGAAAATTATGATGTCTGCAATGTCAGTTTAAACAAGGCAAAAAGCCTGACTGAGTGCAAAATTAACAAATTGTGGCCCTTATGGATTATATTAGTCAAGAAATATGAGAATTAAATGGTACAGTGAGTAAACTGCTTGGCTTGCAGGCCTGGAAGTGTTCATTTTTAATAACACCAAAGAAATCAGAAATGTTCTGGGGGAAGCAGACCGTTGGTCCTCATGGAGAATAACCTGGAGTGATTCACTGCCCATGTTCTGGCCCACTGGCATGCACATGAGGTTGGCTGGGAGAGCTGGAGTCTCTCAATGAGCAGAGGAGAGAGCATTGCATAGGGAAAAGGGCTTGCACTGCTACTGCCTGCTCTGTCCTTCACAGGGATCAACTGCTGTTGGTGTCTCAGACTTTGAGAGCCATCTGGGAATTTCAGATGAATGTGGGAGAATGGAAATATTCCGTCAGACCCCCTGAGAACGTTGAGAGCAAGCTGGATCACTCAGGGTCTCAAATTAAAATGTGTTTGGCAGTGAACAGGAACATGTGCCCCAGTCTGGAGTCCACAGCTGCTGAATCCTGCTCAAGTACCGCTTCTTTGGTGATCCGTGTGAGAAACGAATGAGTTAACAGAACAAAGTGGATGCCAGATAAGACTTAGCGGTAAGGAATGTATATTCTTATGTTACACAGTGCACAATACACTTCTGATACTATAGCAAGAGAATCAACGTGTCTCTAGTTTATTACATTCAAAATAAAACCAAAATAATAGAGGATGTTATTTTGCTTCACTATTGGTCAATATGTGAATAATTTCCATTTTCTTTTCTGATTATATTTATGGGGCCAAGGGATAAGCAGGATTTAGGGATTCAATTTTATAACTAGAGGCTTTTTTTTCAGTTTGTCCTAGGACAAGTTAGTTACAGAATCTCTTTTTCCTTACTGTGATGGAAGATGGAGTTAGTAGGACAACAACAGTGTGCAGAAAAAGACGTGTGCTTTTACCTTACTATCTAAAGGGAAAAAAGTTCTTAGCAGGGCTAAGGATAGGATAATGCATAGTTTAGAAGCAAAGAGAGCATTCGACTCCCTAAATCACATACCTGGGAAGCAATGCAGTGCCATTGGGAAATGCATCTTGAAACAAAAGTCTGGGCTGACTCAAGAGATGACAATGAAACATTCTATCAGTCCTGAGCTGACAGATGCGGTACAAAGCTCTGTAACAGATTTCTTTCAGCTAGTTTTTCATTTTGATTTACTTTTAAACTTGTAGAAATCCTAGGGATTCCCACAGGCAGGAATAAATACAGTGGGTCTTGGGTTTGGCCTGTAGGTTCAAGCTTAATAGCAACTGCAATAGTAATAATCTGATGCCAAACCTTGGATTCGTTAGACAAATGTATAGAATCATAGAATCATAGAACAGTTAGGGTTGGAAAGGACCTTAAGTTCATCCAGTTCCAACCTCCCTGCCACAGGCAGGGACACCTCACACTAAACCATGGCACCCAAGGCTCTGTTCAACCTGGCCTTGGACACTGCCAGGGATGGAGCATTCAGAATTTCCCTGGGCAACCCATTCCAGTGCCTCACCACCCTTACAGTAAAGAACTTCTATAAAAATATATAAAAATATAATCCTCTTTTTTTTTGTGAAAACAGCGTGACTGACCTCTGAGCCCGCTTTGTAATTATGGCAGCTAAAATGTTGCATTGATTAAGGTTCACCCTGCTGCAGCAGCACAATCCAGGGGTCATATTCAAGAAACCCTGGTGTTTTCATAGTTGAAACACATCAGTATTAGAGACAATGTGTTTCCTTCCCACCCTAAATGGAAAATTTTGCACCCCCCTCCCCTTAACATTTCAAATTCCAGTGTGTTAATTGTAGCCTACTGCTGATTTTTTAATGGCTTCACTTCCATGTTGTGTCTTGCATCAACAGGGTCTCCAGACTCCGTGGTGACTGAAGTCTCAATCCCTTATTCATGTGAGTAATCTGCATTCATACAAGTAGTCACGTTGACGTAAGTCACAGGATCCAGTGACGCTGAGTAGATGTTTGTGTTACACTGAGGGTTGCCTGTGCCATGGTCAAGACATGTTGTGGTATGTCTATCATTCAGTCAAGAAAATTCTGTGAGGGCTGGCAGTGTTTCAGACTCACCTTTTCAATGTTAAATTCCTTCCTCTTGTCTTCACTAAGCTTCTGATGCAATGTTATTATTGGGCGAGTGAGTAATAGCAGCAGTTGATTCAAAAGAATACCAAATCAGAAGTACAAGGTTTTCATTCACCAATTGCTTTGTATGTTACTGGTACAGCTAAGCTTGGTTATTCCTTATTTTTCATCATGCAAAGAGTGGCATAGAGCTGGAAGAAGAAGGACTCAAGTGCTGATGTATAAGAGCTTGTGTAGGAACTTGTGTAGGAACTTCTTAAGATAAATTTCACTTAAAATTATTGCAGAGAATGCTGAAACTGCAAACGTGAGTGGTAATCAAGCAATATTTCTTAGAGATTTTATTTTTCTTTTCCTAATGAAAACCCTAATTTCTGTAAAATTAGGCTGGATTTGCTCCCTTTTGCTGCATCATACAGGGTGGAACCAAAGTTCCTCTGTAGCTCTTGAAATAAGGTTGCTGCTTTCATATCATCGATTTCTGGGGATATGACATCTTGTATTCATGATGTGTCACAAGCAATATTTCGTGTAGAGGTTTACGAATTGATGCTTTTCTTTTTTGTATTTTGTTAACTGAACCAAGCTATTAGGAAATAATTTGATTGAGCAGAAACTGAAGCAGGCACTTTCTGTGCCTCTAAAGAAAATGTGAACCTCCCAGATTACATCCATATTCTGGCACGAAAATGAATATATATTTTGGATTGCAGTATGACGGTAAGCCACCCCAGCAAGTCAGCTTCACTGGGAGCCCAGCTTGAATGCTTCTATGCAAACTCATGTAGCATGGGGAATAAATAAGAGGAGTTAAGAGATGTGTGCACGCCTGCAGGACTGTGATCTTATTGACACCACAGAGACATGGTGGGGTCTATGACTGGAG
>JBCJKH010082500.1:12088-31092 GCA_039877255.1 Loriculus beryllinus
CCCTTCCCTTCCCTTCCCTTCCCTTCCCTTCCCTTCCCTTCCCTTCCCTCCCCTTCCCTCCCCTTCCCTCCCCTTCCGTTTCTTTCCCTTTCTCATTAGGCAGATAAGAGCCTACCCAGCCCAACAGGAGCTCTCCCAGTGTGAAGGGTTCGAGTTCCTCACATCTCGACTCCACTCTGCTACTCTGCTTGCTTTCCATTCCCACCTCGCCCTTCCCGGCACCGAGTTCTCCTCCTGCCAAGGGAGAGAACACACACAGACAATGCGCCTGGTTTTGTGGCATTCCCGACAGAGATCTGCTCATTTCCAGAGTTCCTCACAGAGCAGGACTCAGGAGCCGGGTGTGAACTGTCCTTCCCAGCAGCTCTTGCTTGGGCGCAAGAGCCATCCTGAAGCAGGGATGTATCCAGTTTCCTTCTGGCTCTGAGGCAGGTTCCTCTCGCTCTGCCTCGTGGTGCAGGGCTGAGGTGCTTGGTGGGTGCTTTGGCTGCTTCCTGCCTTGCAACTGCCTCAGCAGAAAGGTTTTGAGCCTGGCGAGGGACAAGTATTCACCCTTTTGCTTTCTGTGTGCCATTGGCCTCATTTCCAAGCCTTTCCCTGCACTTGGAGAGGTCTGGATGCCATTGAGTGCACACAGAGACCCTCAGGTATCCTGGCTCTGGGAGCCAAGGGATTCATTCATTAAACCATCACAGTGCAGTAGCAGCCTTCATAAACCACAAGCTCGGGTTGCTTAGGAACTCCAACTGGCTTTTTTTTCCAAACAGGGTGTACTTTCCTGAAGTCGCTGTCAAATACTTAGCATGAGAAAGCTAAAACGACCCTTTAAAAGCAAAGCAAGCTGCATAATGAGGTCACCACATTAATATGATGGCCATTATAGTGGGAGCGGGGCTTGCCAGAGTGGGAGGGCTCGAAATGGGCAGCCTCAGCCCTGCAATAGCTCTGGAGTTACCTGACAAGCCCCAGGGGAGGAAGCAGCAGTGCCTATGCCCGGTTTATTTCCCAGGACCTGGGTGCTCTGTAGGGGCCAGACCCTCAGCATGGGCAGAGCTGGAGCCAGGCGCTGCTCTAGGGATGCAACTCGCTGCAGCGGACGTGCGAAACCTCGGCACATGGAGCCATGGTCTTGGGATCCTGTGGGAAACAGACCAGTTGGCTACTGGCCGGGAAGGAACGTAGCCAGCTCCGAAAACACTGATTGCAACCAGATGCAGCAGGAGATGCTTTTCCTGCTCCACTCCACCCCACAGCAGAGCCTTTCCTCAGGGGGAGGATATGGCAGGAGCTGGAGGTGATGGTTCGGGTGGGCTTTGTCGGGTGCAGGGCTTTGGGTGAACCTCGCTGGTGGAGAGGCAGGGGTGCCAGGATGATGGAGGGGTCAGCAGCAGGGTCTGAGCTTCCTCCCTGCTTGTCCCAGGGGTCCTACTGCAGCAACTGAGCTGGGAAACCCTCATTGGCTTGGCCTAGGCTTTGCTTCCAGCCCAGGACAGCGGGAGGGAGCGGGATGCCCGTCGAGAAGGATAGAATGTGGGCTGCCTGGTGCCTTGTGCACTGGGATTCTCTCTGCTCCTTCGCCTGCAAGGACTCCTGCAAGCTGCTCTGCTGCCACCCAGCTGCGGGGACTTGCTGCAGACTCAGGGTGAGCAAATCAGGGTGCTCCGTCATGCCCATGCCTTCAAACCCCAGCAGGAGTCCGTGAGGCTAAGCCACTGGTGCACACAAGACAGTAAACGCTTTTGCCTCTTGTCTTCTCTCAGCATAGGGGCTATGAGTGAGTATCATCATCTCTTTACAGAATTGCCTTCCCCAGATGTGCTCTTGGAAGCCTGTGAAGCTGGATCCGTGACACTGGCTGGGACCAATGCCAGCGGGGTCCAGCGCCCAACAGCCAAGCTTGTGCTTTGTGCAGGACTGCCTCAGACGGGATGGGGCTCCCGGACCCTCACCAGGGGCTCTGTTATGCTGCCCGGGTGCCCCGTTCCCTCCCGTGCCCCAGGAGCTGCAGGCGTGGGGCTCCCCCGCCCTCGCAGTCCCACTGGAGGGTGCTCTCTGCCAAGGATTGTGCTGCAGATGCTTCGGAGCAGCAGCCGCTGAGAGCATCATTTCAAGCAGCGGCTGGAGCTGTTCTGCTGGGCTCTGCAGGGAAAGTCCCCACCCGGCGCAGCCCAGGATCCCCGGAGCCATCATTCCTGCCGCCCAGCACCCGTCCCAAGCCAGAGCTCCACAAGGGATCACGGCTGCTCCATGAGCTGGAGCTTGGGGGTGAGCACCACACTGCAGCCCGGGCTGCGTGACCGCGCCACCCACTGCGGCCTCAAGTCATGTTGCCTTGGAGCCTGGGGAGCTGCGGCTCCCAAATCATCCGTATGGTCCCTGCAGAAAGTACCTTTCCCACTCCTGCTCCAAAATCAGTCAGTTTCTGCAGACTCCCCATTCACCCAGCTACCTTTCTAATGCCATCAAGCAGCTCCCAGCGGCCATGGGGATGGTTGGACACAGTCCCATAGCCCAGGACACTGAGGGCAGGGAACAGCACCTGAGGCCTGCCTTCTCTTCCATGCAATCCCCTTCATTAAATGCTGCGACTCTAGAACCTCATCTGGTGAGTGTGAAATCTCCCCACCCAGAGCTGTCACCTCCTCCCTGTCCCTGTTCTTGCACTGAACATTCCCTGGCAGAACATACACTCCAGGAGTGTCTCCTACATCCAGGTCTCCTCACTGATGCCATTCATTGCCAAAACAGGATGCAGCATTCCCTGTTGTGAGCTCACGTTGTCCTAATCATTATAGACGCTCCTTTTCTCTCTAAATGAGCTCACCTCTCTCCTGGCAGGGACACGGTGGGCTCTGGAAACTTGTGCTGCAGTGATTTGTTTGCTGAAGAAGAGACTCAGCCACAAACTCATCACTCGGTTCCTGGTGCTGGTTCCTCTGAGGTGCTCAGGGGTGGGGTTTTGTGGATTCACTCAACTTCCTCTTGTGCCACCTGAGCACAGGGCTCTACTTTCCAGCTCCTCCGTCCAGGATCACTGCAGAAAGCACTAGCACAGGCAGCAATGGGGTCCATTCTGGTGGTGATCATGAAGAACTGAGGAGTGAGTCCCCCAGTGTCCTCTCTGAGGCAGTTTTTCCATAGCAGTGTTCTTCTCCTGGCCTCCTGCCTGCCTTTGGTGCAACACCTTGCTCAGACCTTTGGCCAAGCCAATGAGCGGAGCCTTCTGTTGGAAGCAGGAGCAGGGTCGGATGTTTTGGAGACACTGACACATTTTCCTTCACGGAATCCATGTCGTCCCAGCTGTGCTCCCTTGCTCTAGTTTTACTCACAACTGAAAACCATTTTCCAGGAACACATGCAAAACTCCTCCAGCCCCCAGCCACAGTTCAGGTCCAGGTCCAGGTCCTGCCCACTGGAGCAGGAGCTGCACTAAAGGGATGTGTATTTTTGATAGCGGATCAACAATTAACTAGCATCTCCCCTGTTTTTATCCCATCATCACACATTATGGAGTCCCTATTGCCATGTAACTGGTTCTCCTGAGACAGAGGCTGGGGATATTTCCCTGCTAACTCCAGCTCCTGATGCTGAGCCTGCAGGTGCTCACAGGAGCCTGTGTGCATGCTCATGGCACTGTGTCCTGCCTGCCAAGGAGGGTTGGTTGAGGTGAAGGGCTGCTCTGCTGCTCGTGCAAGGGCTGGTGGCACCTCACAACAGCAGCCAGCCAGGCAGGGGCAGGGGCAGGGGCAGGGGCAGGGGCAGGGGCAGGGCAGAGTCCCCCCTGCCAAAGCCTGGCTTCACGTCTACATTCAGTGGTGCTGGTTCTCTCCTAAGCTGAGCCACCCATATGTCAGTGGAACTGTAAATGGCTGAGCAGAAGCCATATACACTGCAGCAATATGTTTAATTAAATATGGGCTGGTTTATGGGCAATGTATATTTCAGAGACATACTAAATTATCAGTGTGTTTTTTTGCCTGGCTGCAGTTCAAGGCCTGGGGTGACAGCCTCTCCTGGAATAAATAGTGCTGCTTTTCAACAGCAAAACACATTTCCACAACAGAATCGTTTATTCTCCTCATGTGAGATGTGTCCATCACCATAGCGCACCACGGAAGCAGAGGTTTGCCTCCCAGCTATACCTGCAGAGCTCCTATGGACCAGTGTCCCCATTAGCCTGTGCTGGTGCAGTGACTGGGCGTGATGGTGGCAGTTTTCGGGGCCTGTCCTCTGGGTGTCACTGTGCAATCACACTAGAAATGCCGAGCATCCCTCCTCGGGAAGGGATGTGGCCCAAAATGCTTCTCACCATGTGCCACAACCCAGAGCTGCTGATGGCCGAGCTTGGCGTGCTCTGGGCTCTATCCCCCTTTACCCCGCTGTACCTGCCTATTCCCCAGCTGCAGCACTTGCCTCGTCCTGCCACAATCCCAGGAGGAGACAGAGCCTGAGCCAGAGCATCCCTGGATGGCTGGCTCCATGGGACACCCAGCCCAGGGTCCCCTCCAGCAGTGAGGGTGTCTGTCAGGAGCTAGGGAGAGCTGCTCTATCTCCTGAAGGTGACAGAGCAGGGGCCAGAGGTAAGGACCCACCGGGAGGACATGGGGCAGGGACAGGTTTATTTGTGATCCCGTCTCGTTTTTGTTCTGATGCTCTTGGCTGCTCTTGAGGCTCCCACACTTCCAAAGCAGCTCCTTCCAGTTTCTCTTCAGGTGAAACTTCTCTTTTGAGTTTAAAAGCTCATTTTGGAGGAGCTGTTTACATAGGTAACATCCAGGCAAATCCAACTGAGACCTTTGGCTGTTCGCATACAACACTGCTGTGTACAGACACAGCACCCCCAGTCGCAGCAGATTGCAGGCACTCGACCCCCTGGCTACTTACAACTGTGCTGCATCTCAGCATCTATCTGCTCCTCCTCTCCACTCCTGCTCATCACGCAGGGGGTGACGAGTCAGCACAGGACAGTGAAGGGTGGACCTGACAGACAGCAGGGTGAGGATGGGCTCATACTGAGCCCAGGGCTGTTGGCAGCAGCTCCTGTGGGAAGTGAGCAGTGGAGGCTGGCAAGGGAAGGAAGCTGTGGCCTGGAACAGCTGGAGCTGTGATTCCTTTTTATTGGGAAATCAATAAATCAACGTGTCTCGCACTCTGTCGTAACATCCCAGTTAGAAATCCACCCAGAGCTGGGCTGGTGGCTCTGCCATGAGACTGTGCCACAGCTCAGGAGCCAGGAAACACTGAAAGAGAGCAGTCGGGTGTCCTGCCCTGAGCCCACAGCCATCCTCATTCCCAGCGGTGCAGTGATAACAGCCTGGACACCGGCCTTACATCTACTTCGACTCTGTGGGGCTGTTTGTGTGGATGGAAGGGAGGAGGTGCTGCACCTCTGGGCAGAGCGGGGCTGGTGCTTGGCTTTCCCTGTGCAGGCTCCCACCAGTCCCTGACCCATTGGAGACACCTCTGGAGCTTGGGAAGTGTGAGCTTCCGAGCCCGGCCAGGCCATGGCTCCCCCAGACGAGCAGGGAACCGTGGGCTGGAGCCCCTCATGGCACCTCGTGTCTTCCACTCCCTGCTGCTTCACCTCCTCTGGGGTGGCAGTGGGAAGCAGCAGCCCACCAGTGTAATCCAGGCACCGGTGGTGAAGGGGGGGTGGAGGGGAGGGAGGAAACACCTCCTACTTCCTTTTGCAAGAAGAACTACCTGAGATGAAAGCTGATGTCTGTGATTTCCTCTTTCATCTCACAGCAATTTTGTGTCTTTTATGGCCCAGCATTTTCTGGCCATTTCAGACTCAAGAATCCTGGTGAAAACGGCTAGAAAACTCTCGTGATGGTTTAACTCCTGATGGTTTGATTCTTGGTCCCCAGTTGTCATTAGCTGGGTTTGGTTTCAAAATTAGCAATTGTAATTGATACGTGAGCAGGGGATAACTGCTTCGGGATTGAGCTTCTGTCAGCATTCATGACAGGTCACTCACTCACAGAGTGATTTATGCCAGCTCAGGGCTCCACAAGTACAGCTTTCTGTTCTCCTGCCTCCTAACTGCTCTTGCTTCATTCCCTTTGCCTCTCACTCACAAACCATTGCTCCTCTCATTTATTTGCACTAGCTTTGGAGAGAGCGAGTGCAACGTTCATTCAGGAGGTGAACATAGACCAAGGGGTGTGCACACATCTGGAGCTGTGGCAGGAGATGGAGAGAGCTCACATCCCTCGGCTCGAGCACAGGAGCAGGCTCATAATTCATTAATCTATCCTCTGTAGCACTTCATGCATCAAGTAGGATTCCTGCCTGGATGGGGACACACAAAGAGTGTTGGGTTTGCTCCTCTGCATGCTGCTGAGGGGCTTGGTCCTGGTGTGAGGTGTGTGAAGTGATGCGGGGCTGATGGGGAGTTGCTAATGAGCTGACTAAGCAAGAGAGGGGCTTGGAATGTTGATGGGATGGTGCTGGGAGGAGGATGAAGCAGACATCTGCCAGGCTGCAGGAGGAGCAGGGTAATGCTGGTGGATGCAAGTCCATGTTCACCATGGTTCTCTGCAGCTCTGGAGGTGATCAAAAGCAAAGCCATGTGTGTGGTGGAACAAACCACAGCAGACATGTGGGTATTGGTCAGCAGCCAGAGTCACCACGAGCAGTGAATGGGGTTCAGCTCTGCAGGTCTGTGCTGTGGGAGCTGTTCTGGAGCAAGACCCACAGCAACACATGGACCCAGAGCCACAGCACTTCAGCTCCATGCCCTAGAGCAGCCATGGGGAAACAGCGTTACAAAGAACAAACCAGAGAACAGCATCGCGCTGCGGTGCCAGCAACCCTCAGAGGTGCAGCAGCATCCTGGAGAGCAGCAGGACCACCGGGATCCCCTCGAGATAGGCATCCAGCCCACCAGTGAGGCAAGTGCTTGTGAGTGTCCTGCCCCGGATGCCCTTGGTTAGGTGGTCCATGGCACTGGCACCGGTGAGCTGCAATGTGTCCCAGCTCCGGCTCCGGCTCCAGGCAGGGCGTGTGGGGACAGACTCTCCTTTGCAAGGAGCCTGGAGAGGCTCAGCGAGCAGCAAGAGGCACAGAGAAACCACTCACCACCGTTAACACAAAGCCAAAAAGCAAATAAAGGGCCCTTTGTCCCTCTCCTCATTAGTCTGTGTGCCTCCCCAGTGCCGGGGAAGTAATTATCAGTGTCTTCATGCTGGTGTTGCCTCCTCTTGCCCTCGGTGCCTGCCCAAACACCTTATCTGCAGTTAATTGCCACGCACAATGTGCTGCTTCTCGCTATCCCACTCTCTGAAAGGGCTCTGTGTCGGGGGGACTTGGTCTTGTTTTTCACTGGTGTCCACTCAATCAACCAAATAGGGGCAATTTTCCCTTCAGGAAGGAGTTGCTCCAGGGGTGAGCAGCCCCCAGCCGCGCCGACAGAGGCAGCCCCGTCCCCATGCTGGGCAGGACCAGAGCTGGTGCTTCCCGTCCCCCAGCACAGAGCACGCAGCTCCCGGCCCCGCGGCTCCGGGTGCTCCAATGCCTCTGCACATGGTCCTGGTGGGTCACATCTCCCCAGGAGAAGGAGATTCCAGGTTATCAAAATGAGCCCTGTTCTCTTCCACCAGCCGTGGGTTTGGGCAGTTTACCCAGGGGGGATTTGAAGTCACAGAGTCATAGAACAATTTGGATTGGAAATGACCGTAAAGCTCATCAAGTTCCAACGTCCTGCCACAGGCAGGGACCCCTTCCACTGGAGCAGCTTGCTCCAAGCCCCTGTGTCCAACCTGGCCTTGAACGCTGCCAGGGATGGGGCAGCCACAGCTTCTCTGGGCACCCTCACAGGGAAGAGCTTCTCCCTAGTAATGTCTAATATCTAATTTAATAGCTAATCAGTCTCCTTTCCCTAATCTCAAGTCAGTTTAAAGCCTGTCCCTACAGGCCCTTGTCCAGAGCCCCTCTCCAGGTTTCCCGCAGCTGCTCTAAGGCCTCCCTTTAAGGGCCCTTCTCTCCTCGGTGCTGAAGCCCTCCGGAGCGCTCTCCTGCTCGCTGCCGTGTGACGGATGAGCACCGTGCGGGTGCCGCTGTCTCCTCCGGCTGCAGGCGCGGTGCTGCCGTTCTGCTGTGTGCCGGTGCCTCACCTGCGGTGTCCCGGGAAGCCCATGCCGTACAGCGTCACCACCACGGCCCCGCCGATGCCCAGGTTGTGCTGCAGCGCGACCTTTGCCCCGGGGACCTGCCGCCGCCCGGCCAGGCCGCGCAGCTGCCAGCAGAGTTCGGCGCACTGCGCCAGGCCTGAGGAATCGAGCACAGAGCGACACGAGGAGCACGCAATGGGTATGTGCCGTAAACAGCCCTCCTCGGAAAGACATTCGAGGACTTGAGAATTTGGATTTTAAAGATTTGAGAACGTGAATCCAGGTACATAGAAACAGCTTTTCCTGGGAGGGCCAAAATGAAGGTGGATCCCTTTTCATTACAGCCCCGATTTTCAGCTGGCATTTTCCCTCCATCTCCCCCTCACTATCAGCTATTTCTGCAACTGCGATCCCGTTCCACCACATGCTTCTTCTTCCCTCCATCTCTTCCTCTCTTTTCTCCCAGGTGACCGTGTAAGCATCTGTATTTTATACACTGCCGACTGAAACGTTACAAACAGGGCGAGTAAGAGCGTTGTCGTTCCAGGCACAGAGGAGAATTAACAGGTTTCATTTACACTCTGGCAGCCTGAAGGAGAGAATGTGTACAGTGGTACAACCTACCCTGGAATGATTTGGTAACTTAAGGTGACTTTTATAACCTCTGATTGGCACACAGCTGGCCTCTAGACTGTTTTAGAATGAAATTAAGCTGACAGCCTGTAGACATGGTCATTTTCTGCATGTTAACAACTCTTTCCCCTGTCCTGTGGCAATAGAAACGGGCACACCAGTAACTGCCTCTACATGTATCACTGAGTAACTGACAAAGACTGAACACAAATCTAGCAATGTAATGTTCCCATCCTGTTACAGATACCCACAGTCTCATTTACACAGTATGTTCTCCTTCCGAAGCTGCCTAATACTCTCTCCACCCATCAACTGCAGGCTATCCAGCTGCTAAGAGTTAAGATTTGTTCTTTTACAAAGTTTTCTTTTCTCCAGTTTTCTAACAGCTTCTCATTTCCAGAGAAGGAAAGTGACTTATCCTCACAAATCCAGATACATTATATCCATCATATATGCTTAGATATCCACTATATATGCTTATATATCCATTACATATGCTTGCTCATTTGGAAGCAAGCACAGCAGTTTGAAGAAAACAAAAATACAAAAGGAAAAAGGAAAGCCCCTGTTGCTGGGAAATGATGCCTGAGCTTCTGCTGTAAACATCAGGTAAATACTTTGCCATCCAAGTGTTACAGAAATAGCTTTTATTACAGCTAACAAGGGTACAGGATACTCAGCTGCAATAAAAATCTCCCAAATCTGAATTTTAAAGGATGAAACCAGGAAAATTCAAACTACATTCAGCAAGAGTTGTACTATTGAGCAATTATTTAGCAAAAAGTTAAGCTGTTTTGCGGGTTGCTTTAATAACGGGGGGAAAAGCACCATAAAATTAAGTGCTCCCAATCAAAATCACACTCCAAGTTTTTTGGTTTGAGCAATCCTACATGGTCAACCTGCCTTAGTTAGAAATGAGAATCAACTCCAGAGCTTCCTTTTAGTCTCCTGAAGCCCTCATGTTTCATACAGACAAATGCAAGAGGGAAGCACCTGCTGGCCCAAGAGCTCTATCTTGTATCTAACTGGTGTGACTACCTGTGCATACCTGTAGCACCAAGTGGATGTCCCTTGGAAATCAAGCCACCGCTAGGATTAATAACCCATTTTCCTCCATAAGTGTTATCTCCTCTGTCAATCAGGTCACATGCTTTTCCTGTAAAACAGTAATTGCCAAAGTAATTGCTTTTAAGTGATTTTTCAATTTTGTTGTCACTAAGCTGCAAATACCAGGTCAGTTTTGCACATCTAAGTCCATAATGTGGTTTATGCAATTTCACTAATCTCTAATTAGCCTAATGTCTAATGAGCCTACCGTTTCAAGATAAGTTTCACATACTATTAAGGTCAGACTGACTGAAAGGTGGTGAAAATTGCACTATTAAATTACTACATACAAGACTTACTGGACAGTCAAGTACCATCAGAATTGTTCTTTATCTTCAATTAAAAGAATTAATCTAAAAAGCTGAATATTCTGATTTAAACAGCATCAAACATTTACTGGTTTTACTGTAGACAGCATAAAAACCACGAGAAGGATAACAGTAGAAAGCAAGTGATGGCAAATACTGAGAGACCTACAAACACAGGAAGTCTTCCTAAAGTTCCACAAACTTGCTTAAGTGAGAAGTTTAGACATAACGCAATACACCATCTAGTGACAGAGTATGATATTTTCCCTAATTAAAAACAAATTAGAGAAAGACTACATCAGACGGTTATTTCTACAAAGCAAGAATACATTTAAATACATCAAATGCTAAAATAGCAGTTCAATGCATTATTCATTTGAAATCAAAACCCCTCTTCAATAGAAAATTGTAATGGTTGGACTTACATAAAAGAACTAAACTCCACTGTCATTTAAAGTGTTGTAAATCCACTCACTCCAATGAATTAAAACTAATCTGGGCAGATTGTGCATTGTTACCCTGTTGACTTTAGAGGCATGTTCACAACTTGCCAACAACTCTTTCTTTTCAGCAGCAAATATGTTTCAAGATTTTGAGTAAAGTCACACTGAAGATGAGTAACATGCCCTCTACAGGCAGTTCTCTCATTTTTAGCTTCTTAAATGGAGTACAAAGATGGAGAGAAAACTCGGGGTAGGTAGCTACATGGCCCTGAAAAGGGGGCATAACACCGAGAAAGATCACAAGAGTCCTCAGTTTCCTTGTACTGCTTGCTTAAAAGAGCCGTTGGATTTCACATAGTTGCCCAACACTTTAATTAACTTTGTAGATCTCTTCAGAAATCACAGTAAAGTGATTCTAGAGTTTGCTGGTTTTCCTTATGGTACCTTATGTAATTTGCTTTTCCCTCTTCTGAAGTCAGCCACTAAGATTTTCAAATACAGACTGTCCAATAAACAGTTCAAACTTTTGATTATATGAACAGATACAAAGGCATTTTTAATGCTTTCCATTTTACTAAAACAAAGCTCTCCATTGATGCTATTACCTTCTGGACAGAGTCCCAGCGCTTCGTAGGTGATGAACTCATTAACTGAGAAACAGTCATGAAGTTCAATCACATCAACATCTGTAGGTTTTAGGCCTGCTTTTTCAAAGCACTTTTCAGCAGCTTTTTTAGTCATGTCATAGCCAACCTGCAGCAAGAAGAAATTGTACCTTAAAATATCATTAAAGACACATTAAAATTAAAAGCAATTCCATTTCTACACTTAATTTTAAATGTGTTTCTATCTACCCTGAAATTGAGGTAGGAGGTGGCATTCTAATTTTTTTCATGCATCTTATATCACAGTTTAATATTCCTACAGTATGAAGTGCATAGAAAGAAATAATACATTCTAACATTTTAAGTCTTGATGTTGCCATGTGGAAGCTTTTCTGGCAAATATCCTCTGTGTTTTCTCAACCTTGCTCACAAGCTAAATTGCTCCTTTGCATGACTCAGGCAAACAGCCTTGACACAAAGTCTCAAACTGTCTTGCTGCCTTTTTCACTCAGCCATCTAACTAGAACTGTATTTGAAACCCAAACAGGACATGACTGCAGCAGAAACTATTGGGTATTCTAATGGTTGATGCACATCCAATTATTTGTACCAGTTTGCAGTGGGATCCAGATTTCACCGTTCATGTCTTTCCCTTCATTCGACTTAACCAAGACTATACCCAATAGGTTATTTCAAGCTCAACATTACACAGACATAAGTAAAATTGTTTTAAATAAAGAAACCTTCTTCTTGCTTTTCAATCAAGAGCAGCCATTAAATAACTGGTTGAAAATGATGGGTTTGATAGCCTGGTTTTAAATTTCTGTCTATTATTCTACAACCATACTCACTGCTTCTTCCACTTGCCCAAATGAAATTACTTTTATATTTGCCACAGAGTATAATTTGCTTGCTAACTGACCTGGAAATGTCTACAGTATCATTAAGACTTGCAGGTATTAAAAAACCCAACACTGAGGAGTACCAAGGAATACAGAACTGTAAACCTACCATCTTCATACAGCTGTTTTCTTCAAATGTGCTTGGATAATCAGTAGCCATCACCTGGGCTAGAATTTCCACAGATTGTGGCTGCAACTTATGCCTTTTCACAAACTCCTCACTAGCCAAAACTGCAGCTGCAGCACCATTTGATGTTGGACTGATTGGAAGAAAAATAATGGTGTCAGCATTCTGTATTAGTAATGTCAATCTTCCATTAAATTATCTTTTAGTGCAAACCAAAACAACCCAAAAAGGACAAACAAAAAGATACTTTGGCTGATGCCACAGAAACTATAAATTCCATCACTGTTTGCTGGACACTTTTAAGCAACAGTCTTAACAGACATTCGAAAAGCATGACATCAAAATACAAACAAATCATTATGGTTTCTTTCAATTTAGAAAAAATATCAAACCTTCTACCTGGCTATAGACATTGTTAGCAACAAGCCTTTCAGGAGGGTATAGGAAAGGCTGAAGAGAAGAATTAACGCTTAACAGCAGTGGATGCTCACTGATAAAAGATACAGAATCAAGTGTTCAAGGCCAGGTTGGACAGAGCCTTGGGTGACACCTTCTAGTGTGAGGCATCCCTGTTCATGGCAGGGGGGTTGGAACTTGATGATCTTCAGATCCTTTCCAACCCAAACCATTCTATGGTTCTATGAATGACAAGATTGCCCCAAAGTACTAAATATATTTAAGCTTACTGCGTTATGCTGTGAACAAGTACCTAGATACTGTTTGGTCACAGAGATTCCACATCTGTTGTATTTATAAGAAATTCTACTTCAAATAATCTGTCCATTTTACTTCACATGCAAACAGACTTTTATTTAACTAGATGTCCTACCGTATTTGGCTTAACATCAAGTTTTATTCCACAATGCTAAGTCCTCTCCTTACCAACACTGTAAGACAGTCAAGAAATCAAAAATCTTGCGAGAATGCAAAACTTCATCTAATGTGTACTTCTGTTGGAACTGGGAATACCTGGCAAGAACAGACAGACACCGTCTTTTAGTACAGCCCTTAGCAGCAGAGACAATAATATCACACTGTTAGGCAGATACAGAGCTGATTTTACAAAATGTAAGGCACTGGATATAGATTTTGTGCTGGGTGTAGTATTCATGCCCTAAGAAATAATATACTCTAAAAATAAAACTCAGTTTTGCATGATGTTTGTAACAGCAACATATGTTCAGTGTAGGGGTAGAGTACGTAACTCACGGGTTGTTAGTTGAATGGCTATGATTCTTCCATGCAATTTTTGCAAAGTATTCTGGATTTGTCCCTGGAAGGGGAAAAAAAGCTGTGCTGAAATGTTTGTTTACCCAAGCAGTGCTAACATAGCATTTTAAATATTGGCTTGACCTTTACAAGCACCTTTACAAGAGACTCGTTGTCATCAAGGCCTTCCTTAGAACTCAACTCAGGTCTAAAAATTAGACAAAGGCTACTAAAAAGAACTGAGTTTTAGCTAGCAGACATCCTGTTTGGATATTTAACACTTACTGACATAAAAATACAGAAAATAAGTGTATTTTATTTGAGATATTATATTACTGAAACTCGAATGCCCATTTTCCTATCAGTGCGAAACAGCTGTGGTGAAATGCTGTCTAAAATTTTCCCACATAGTAGTCTAAAACTAAGAGCAAATAAAAGATGCTCAACCCACCAGTGTGTTATCTTGGAGCCAATTCCCTTGTCTGCTGAGGAGGTAAGAAATGGCAGTGGCAGCAGCCTAGAGCTATAGACTGAATCAAACACCCAAAAGCTTTTGTGAGGCAATTCACTCTGAAGCCTCTCTACCCATCCTAAGCCACATGAAAAAAATGCAGGAAGTTACACAGTCTTATTGCCCAGATCTTAGAAAAGCACAAACCATTTCATTAGCATGATTACCAGACACTGTATCACAGCCTTATTTTGTTTCCTGATGGTTTTGCTTGCCTACACACCACCAACTTTTCTGTAGGTAACTCTTTATCCAAATGTATACCCATATGTGTTAGCTGTAGATGCTGCAGTTGTCGTACTTGGGTAACAGAAAGGACACTGAATACCACCAGTTTAAAAAACCCAAAATCCTAAATAAATTTTAATTCACTTCATTAGAAGAGGACAATGGAAAAAAATTATGTCTTTTAACATACCATATTTCTCCATATGTTCTTTGCCAGCATTTGCAAACATCTGAGGTGCTACTGGAGCACTTGCTAAGCCATATTTATTTATTATAATTTCCAAATGTTTATCAATTGGATTAGTTCTGTCTGAAAACTAAAAAGAAGAGGAAGAATTATAAAGCAAGTCATAACTTCCTTTTCTTTACAAGATCACCACAAAAGTGCTATGTATTTCAAACAAAACAGAGGGGTTTGATATTTTCACAAGTCCACTGGACATGCTGCACCTTAGTGACATGCACTGAAGTATTCGTAACTTCCCAACAATAAGAAAGAGTAAATAAGCAGAAAATCCGTAACTGTATAATCACTGCACTGATTCATGGCAAGGACTATTCCTATATGTCTTCTCACCTCAGCTTCCTATATGACTTCTCACCTCAGCTTCCTATATGACTTCTCACCTCAGCTTAAAATCCTACAGTTAATGTAGTTCCAAGTTATAAAATCAACACTGTATTAGTATTTTTAATGAAGCTTAGATGAAGTATCATAAATCATGTTAAAGATAGCTCTTATTCCAAATCAGCTGTTAAACTTAGCATTTCTCACCCAAATCTCTGCATATATAATCAAATTTGGCAGTTGTGTAATTAAATGGGCTCTAATGTTGCTTGCCAGGCATATGGGTTCTAATATTGCTTGCCATAAGACAGAATACAAACAACCCACACAGACACTTCTCCAGTAAAAACAAAGAAGAGGCAGGTAAGAAAGGTTTACAAAAGCCATTAGCTTTTGGGAAAGTGCTCAACTGAGTAAGCATCAAGCAAAAAGCCAGAAGATCCAGATTCTTTCTTTGATTTGCTGTGTCATTTTGATAAAGACACTTCAATTGCTCAGTGCTTCAGTATTCTATCCAGTGTTTTCGTTATTCCCCGTTTACCCTGCCTTTAACGTATTGGCAAAGTACTAAAAGCATGACATAGCACAAAAAATTCATTCTAGAACATTCCACAAAATGTGTGTATCACAGCTGCAATCAGAATCATAAAACTCATTACAAGTTTCTGTGGATCAAAACAATGGCTTATTTTGTAATCATCTACAGCAGCACCTTAAAGCAACTGGTATTTATTAGCATATGTCTCAGAGAATGAGGAGGTGTATTTGATCTATGAATGTACTGAAGTGTATGGAGTGTTTCACACACTTACACCTGAGGCAAGAGATCCTTTTGCCATCCTCTCAAAGCCAAGGGCCAGAACACAGTCTGCCAAACCTTAAGATAAAAATTGTGGCCATTTAAAACACAGTGTAATGATAAATGGCATTATGTACTAACAATTCAATGACAAGAGATATACATAAATACCTACCAGCTGTTCTTCCTCCTTTCTTCATTTTTGGAGAGACAAATTGGGGTGGGAATTGTACTGATACAAACATACTGACACTAAAGAATGAGAGATCACTACAGGGGTTGGGTTTACTTTCAAACTGTTTGACAGTAATTATCATAGATGACCAAACACTAACATCTCTGCTACAAATACTACAATAATCATACAGAATGTTACTATAGTTTTCATTCCTGAAACATCAGGAAACACTTTCTTAAGTGCAAGAAAGTATGAAAGTCGACAAAGGAACTGCAGAAACAGAAGGAAAGACTCATCTGTCAGTTCAAAGCATGGTCTGTCACATGACATTGCTCTCTTCCCCTGCCTTCCAAAAAATGCATTGGTCAAATACTGGTGTTAACTTCAAATTAAAAAGAGAAGAAAAAAGCCAAGTTTTTTAGCAGATTCTTTTCTCCTTTTCATCCTGCAGAGTCTAGTATCTATAATGCAACTTCTTCTGCACTACTCCAGACAATTCTTCCAGGAAAAACTTACCTGGCTTCCTACTTACTAGGTTCATGCAGCTTCTGACACAGGAAAGAACATTTCTATCCATACACACCATCTTACTACATCACTGACATAGTCTCTTAGGTGCACACATGATGTTCTAGTGATTGCCTTGCTCTTTTAAATGCTTGGTCTTATATTTGCATATATATAAGTGATCAACCTTTTCAGCTGAGTGAGGCAGAAAACACCACTTTGCCTATGAGGATAGTACACTTACAACTTGGAGCGCTCGCACATTCACTAGTTCCATTCTTCATTCAAGTTATATTTACAGAAATAGAGAATATGTATTACCCAGCCCCAGAACAAAACAACTCACCTCCTTCTACCAGTTGTCTGGCCATGAACAAAGCAGTTGATCCAGTAGCACAGTTGTTGTTAACATTAATGATAGGAATGCCAGTCAAACCCAAACCATGATAGATTGCCCGTTGTCCACAGGTTGAGTCACCTTTACGCATGGACACAACATTAAAATAAGGTACATACTCAAACTTGACTAGCAAAACAAAATCCAACCATGTGTGTGCAATGCTAATACTTCAACAGGAAACTTGAACTTTTGAACTGTCATCTTGAGTATCTCCCAATACCCATTGTACAAGAACCTTAGAAATAAGATGAAAATCATCATATTTTATAAACACAAGTTAATCCTGCTTCTGTGATAACAGGCTGTGAATAAATGGAAGGTAACTGGACAGGACAGAAACATCTTACAGGTGTGGCTTGGAAGCTGCTAGAAGTATCCCAGCTGACTGACCCTACTAATGTCCTAACACAGTCATTAATAGAGAAACAGGAAGTAGGTAAACAGAAAACTCTCTCTGGAATGGAAACAAATATCCTGTAATAGAAATCTGACTTTGGCTGCTTTGAGAAATCTACCAGGCATCTATGTAGTGGAGTGGCAAGAAAAGGTTCAAACCACTCAACACCATCTCCTTTCACTACATTAAGCAGTAACTGGAAGTTAAAAGCTTCTGCTAAGGGTGTCTACTAGAAAACTGTTTGGAGGGTTGTGCTGGTTTTGGCTGCTTCAGCTGCAAAACATTATACTGGAGCCACGCTACTGCATGTGCTTCAATAACCTTATGCAGTACATTAAATTATGGTTATCTTTCTATATATGTCCATAGGATTGAAAAAGCTATGAACCTCCTACAGAGTACATCTCATCCATCACTTATGAGTTGATTCCAAGCACATACCTCTGTTGTGTTCTTGGGCTGAAAGTGCAAGGACACATTACAGTTTTGATCCCCAAAATACCCCCTAGCAAGTCCAGAGCAGTGGACAAACAAGCACACCCACTCCAGTGTGCACACAGCATCACACAGAGAATACACAACTCTTCAAGTCCACTGCCATAAACATTGTCATAGGTAAGGTTTGCACCACCTGAATAAATACAAAATCTGGTCTTGCTGAAAGAATTACTCGCATAAGACATATTTGCAAGACACAACTTTGACACAACTCATGACTACAGCTGTAAACTCCATACATACATACACAGACATAGATCTGTGACCGCTAAAAATAATAGATCTTTTTAAAGTTTGAGACAACTTTACACAATTAAATATAACCTGATATGGATGTGATCCCCCACACTTTATCTCCACACAGATGTGGACAAGCTTTATCTACACAGATGTCTGCAAATGTCACATCTCAACCAACTGATATTGCTTACCATAAACATAACCCACACATGCTTGCTTCACTTCTGAGTAATGAATCCCAGCATCAGCTAAAGCCTTTTGGCCTAAAAGAAGTTAAAGAGTTGAAAAGAAGTTAAAAGTTGAAGAAAAAAACCCCACCAAACCCATCTCTCACAACTAGAACAAGCAGACCTGGAGTACTATGTATTATTCATGCATTCACAAACAAGAAAAAGAGATAGCTGTAAAGATTACTTATTATATGATGCAGATGGTTAATATAATCTTGCATCTTAATTCTCATAAAGACAATTGTGCAGTGTTTTGAGCTCTGAACAAGCTCCTCTATCAGAAAATTTCATGCATCTGTGTTCATGCACATTGTCTGTCCCAATGAGAGTACCTTTGAATAATGTAGGATATAGTTAATGTAAGATATAGGTAGGATATAGGTAATAATATAGGACACTTAAAATAAATGTTCTAGTCAATTTTAAGCTGTCCTTCTGACTTTAGCATGGGAAGGCAGTGAATTGAACAGGTCAGTTATGGATTTTGTGAGGTTTTAGTCAGTTTTAGATTTGCTTTTAGTACGTATCTATTTACTGAATAGTAGTACTCCCTCATATGTATAACAAAAATATTAATTGTCAGACTTAAAACAAGTGCCAGCAATCAATTCATTATTAAATTACCTGCCTCCTTAGCCATGTCAGGATAATCCATGCTCTCACTAGGCTTTGTAAACTGATGAGAAAAAACAAGGAAAACAAACAAGAAACCACACAAGAACAAATTACAGTGAGATTTAATAGCTCTTTTGCTCCAACTGGTATGTTTAAAGCTTTATATTTAACGTAGAAATAGGTTTGTGAACAATCAGCTCTAAATCATAGAATCATAGAATAGTTAGGGTTGGAAAGGACCTTAAGATCATCTCAGTTCCAACCCCCCTGCCATGGGCAGGGACACTTCACACTAAACTATGTCACCTAAGGCTTCGTCCAACCTGGCCTTGAACACTGCCAGGGATGGAGCACTCACAACTTCCTTGGGCAACCCATTCCAGTG
>JBCJKH010082502.1:0-12587 GCA_039877255.1 Loriculus beryllinus
TATGCCTCTTTTCTGAAACACTGAGAAGGGTAAATCCAGTGTTTCAGTCAACACACTTGTTCTCTCAGTAAAAGGTTCTATTATCAAGGCCATGTGTGAGCTATTAACAAAAGCACTTTGGCTGTCAGATTTCACTGCAGATCCCATAAAGCCTTAAAAGCTTTTGCACATGACATTTCAAATAGAAAACAGATTAATATGCTTTTAAAAAGACCTTATTTAGATTATTCAAATCTCATCTTTCTTTCTTGCTAATTCAACAGTCTTTCCAACAGAACTGGTGTCATCTTTTTGTTAGCACAGAAGACAGTTTGGCACAAATGACTCCTGCCCATCCTACTTGCACACTGACCTGTATTTCTGGAAGAAAAATGCAGAAATTTGGTTTTGGGGGAGGAAAAAGCTCAAAGGAAAACATTTCAAATATTTCAGGTCCTCTCACACAATCCCAAACACTGAGCAAGAATTTGCAAAAACCTCCAGCAATTCCTGCTTACACATACAATCCTGTGCCAAAAGACACCAAAATGCTGTCCCATTCTAACGTTTCAAACAGTAAAGTGGTACCAGTGAATATTTTTATAGGTAATAACCTGATTCATAATGCCAACAGATCTGTAAGGTAAAGATGGCTTGCAAATTGCTTCTTCCAACCATAGTATGACACTATTAACTGAGAATGTGATGCTGCTGAGAGGAACGACTGTTTCCAAGTTTTTAAGCTGTAAAAGGCACTTCCAGCCTAAAAATTGATCTGAACAAAGTAGGATTTGGGACCTGCTGGCACTTCCTTTCAAGAGAATCCTTGCTGTTCTACTTAGCAACATTTTCTGACTCCAGGTAAGTGGCTCCTCACAGAGACCAGAGGAAGGATGTTCTGTTAAGGAACACTGACCATGCTTCAGAATAGGAGCTGCTGCTTTCCCAAAAATAACACCCTTTCTGAGAGAGGTAAGAGTTCTTAATTCCCTGTGTTCCAGTTCCCACATGATTATTATCTCACATGTACTGGACACATATTTCCTTTTAGAGGGTGATTTCAAGTTAGGTACACTCCCTTCTCCATTTATCAGTGCAGAGAACATGAGCATCAAGTAGAATGTCTGAAGTTAAACAGTGCAACTCTCTACTGTAAACTATTGACTTCAAAATAGTTATTAGATTTTAAGTTATGAGCTACATATGTTGAGAAGCTTAGAATTTTACAAGATGGCAGCACTCTGTGACAAGGTAAAGTTTAGAATCACTGGTTTAAGTAGCACAGTGCTTGCTATAGAGACAAGAGTGAGGAAGTCTGCCCTTCGCCAATTTCTTTATTAAGAAATAAAAATTCTTAAAATTTCATATTTTACAAACAAACCAGTTCACGTGCTTTCCTAGTCCTTTACATTCTTAGTCTCTTATAAATGAAACAAATAATCTCTAAGGAAACCCCATCACAGTGCTTCCTGCGATACCACCCTTCAGATGTTTAAAAAACAACCACCAGCAATGAGCAAAGCATACATACAAAAGAAAATATAAGCAGAAAACTAGTATGGTCTTAATGCATGGCATCTGGCTTGAAACAAACACCAAATTTGTTCATTTCCTCTTGTCTATTTGTATTTCAGTTTTATTTCTTCTCCACTACTTTCTTACATTACTTCTTTAGGTAAGGGATAGAATAGGACAAAAAACCTGAGGTACTTTGCTTCCTTTTTTAAAGTGAACAACTAGAGAATTTTCATTAAAACATTCATGTATGAGAAAGTAATCCTTTATTATGGAATCGGTTTAAGGATTAACAATATGAACTAAAACGCCTGAGCAGCTCTACACATTTTCCTACTCTAAGACTGGTGCTTTCTATCTATGTTCATACTTAGTGTTACCCTCTGTTTCTGCAGCCCATCTAAAATTAGATCAATAGCTCTTCAGGGTAAGGATTGTGTTAGGTTCTCTGCACAGTGCCTACTGTCATTTAGATGCCTGACATAAATAATAATGAAATGTTGTTATTTTTCTACTTTCATGTCTCAAACTCAAAATACTATGAAGGTATTACCAAAATAGTGCAGATGGCAGAGACAACAGTCAGCCTGTTTTAATGACTGAACACCAGATGTATTGCCTGGATTATTTGCACACTCCTTTTGATCTTCCTTTACTCTTTATAAATCTCAGTTGGTTTTGACCATTTTATCAGTACTTCTTTCCTAGTTAGCCTCTGAACCCAATTCCATAAGGAAAAATAGAGAAGTACACACCCAGTATACTAACCACCACTGCACCCAATGCACATATGGGTTCTGTGATATGAGCCACTACCCAAATGATAGTTAAGCATATTACTGCCTAGAAAATTAACTCACACACTGTGAATAATCACAGAAAAGAAATTTGTTTTGCTACAAGGTTGTTTTCCAGCTGTTTTAATGCAGACAATTTTTTCCTGAACCACAAATTGGAAAGAAAAAAAAAAAAATAAAAGGAAAGAAAGAAAGAAAAAGACTTTGAAAATCTGCATAATTTGAAAGTGCTTAATGTAAATTAGATAGATCAGCCTAATTTTATTTCAGTACTTTTTAATTGCATTTATAATTAGTAAAATACATTAATGCGCTACACAGAAGGTCAGGAGTTCTGGTGAAAGAATCTAATTAAAAGGCTCTACTGCATTTATGTCACACATGCGCTTCGTAACCTTGAGGCCTTCCTGCAGCAGCAAAGGAGCTTTTTGTACTTCTCTTATTTACAACTTTTGTCTCCAACAGAAAAGGAGTGACCGTAGGAGTACCACATGCAATGTAAGTGTTGAGTGTTCTCATCTCTCCCTCTATCTGCACAACATGCTAATTATGACAGTCTGGTCTATTTTATATTGTACACTTCCATGACAGACTAATAAATAAACCCAGGTTGGTTCCCTTTCTAATGAGGACTCTCAGATGCCCACCTGCTGCCCAGCCTTTCCCTCTGAGCAACCCTGAATCAAATTGTGCAGCACATAGTTGACAGACAGAGAAAGATCTGAAGTTGGTGCCAGCCAGGGATTTGAGTACCCGTAGTGTCAGGTATTTATCCTGACACCTGAATCCACTAGCAGCATGTATTTAAATAAAAAAAATCTTACAGCAATAATCAGCAAGCAATAATTAGTGATGCTAATTTTTCTACTTAGAACTCATATTGTGATTTTATTACATTTACATTATACATGCTCAGGTGTTCAAATGCTCTTCTTTCATCACCCTCTTAGGTGGTAAAACATCATTAACATCCTTCCAGCAGCATAATGATTGCTCAGTAAGATTAGAGATCTCTGCCTTACAGAGTTTTATCCATACCCCTGTGACAGGCCAATCCTGAGTGAAATGAAAAAGGGCAGGCACACTTAGTATTATATATACACTGCTAGCCCACCTTCTGCCTCTCTACCAGTAATAAAGTTTGCAAGATTTGGAGTAATCACTGCAATTATAAATTTCTGAGATGTCAGCTCTGCCTGTGACAGAAGAAAAGTTACCTCAGTCTTCAACAGGGAGGAGAAACATTAGAAGAATGATTGCTCCTCCTCAGGATGAAACACTGAAGCTTTCAAAGATTTGTTGCTTTGTACCAGTCATAAAGGTTGGTCAGTGTCTGTGTTCACTGTTTATTGGCCTGTACATCATAGGAAACAAAACAAGCTATGAAGTATATAGTGTGAGTAAGCTAAAACTTACATAAAAATGAAGGACATTAATTTCTCTCTTTTATAGCCTCTCCTACCAGTTGTAAAGCAGCCACCAGCTCCTGTGGAAATATCTCTAATCGTTCTTAAATAGAATGAAAATGATTCAGTTCACTCACTATCTGCTTTTACCTACTGGGACTGAAGGGATTAAAGTCTGCTGGAATAAAAGAATGGCAAAACCAGCAAGTCTGTGGGCTTGCTTAGCCTGACGGGAACGAATGATTAGAAAAGCTTCCTGCCTATGGGGCAGAGCTGGCTCAGATGACCACTGAGTTGGACACAAAGGTTTTAAGAACTGGCAGCCACAAACGCAGAGCATGTGGATTGGCAAGAGTGTGAAGGGAATATAGCATAAGAACTGTGTATGCAGAGCAGCAAGAAAGGAAGATAAGAAACCTTGGAAGCTGTAGACCAGGGAGAGGAGTGCCATTCGCTCACCTAAGTTTTGCTTTGCACTTTAATGTAACTGTAAATATTGTATTAGAGCTGGCAGATAAACAGTGGCTTGCTTTGAAATGTCAGTCCTGAATTGCTGGCACTACTGTCAACTGTATTGCTTTCTGTTGGTGTCCAGCACCTACCAGGGGACCAAACTCATTTGAATTCCACAAAGAAATGACTGATATTGAAAGCCAGATGGCCCAAACCCAAAATAGTTCAGCTTCATGGCTTGCACTTTCAGGGACATGGAGAGCTGGGCAGTAGTGCAGGAGAAGGAACATTCCCAGGAGACATAGCAAGGCTGGAAGCAAAGCCTGCTGCCCCAGGCCATGACAGCTTCCATTAACCTCACCTGAGGACTAGCTGTCCCTTCACAGAAGAACTGCAGCAATAGTTACACACAGCTGCCACAGTCACTGCATGATGCATCAAGAATCTTGAATCCATTCACCTTAATGAAGGTCTTCCCTGATCCTAATCCACCAGAGAATCAGACAGTTACTGAAAAGAGTAAGTATCAGGAAGCTGATGCTCAAAAGTAATGGCTCATTTTTGTTGAGCCAAATAGTTTTGGTTGCTGCCTTCATCACAGGATAGTTAATATGTGAATGGCGTTGAAGCTGTGTAACAAAAGCCATGTGTAACAAAAACCACAGGCTGTACTGAAAATTCTGTTAATCCTTATTCTTGTCCCTCAACCACAGAACAACAAATTATCAATGCCATTCCTAAAGTTATTTCTAAGGTGTGGTAGGTAAATTCAGCACTGCACACACTTGTGAATGACACAAATGATCAGGTTTACAAACACAGCCTCCTTACTCTCCAGCTCAGAATTTTTGTACCTTGCAAGTCAGTCCTATGCAGAATTCACTGTAGATCATGTTCATAATTCCAAGACAGAAAAATAGTTTAAAAATAATTGAACTTCAGTTACATAATCTTCTTTAAAGTGCTGAGTTCTCTTGGGAGAACTGATCCCAACTACACTCATTTATTCCTACAAAAGACTGTTAAGGTAGCTTCTCTGAAAGGGAAAACTAACCTCAATGAAGTATCATTTAGCTGTAAGCAATACGGACATTTTAAAAATGGGGGTTTGGTAATTTTTAATATATTTTTAAATATCAATGTAGAGCAGACACAGCTTATCATGCAGGCTTATTTCCTATGAATAATGCGTTAAAATTCTGCAAGTATCTTTTTTTGTGGTAATCAAACTCAGAAAGACTGATACATTTAGGGAAAAACACAATTAGCTTCTCAACACTCACCAAGCTGATAACTTTCCAAACCCGCTATATAAATAAATAAAATTCACTCCTATAGCGAGAGCATATACAAATATACAGAACAGAGAAAGAAGCAAAAATCCTGGCTTAGGCCAACATAACCCTCTAAACCTTGACTTTGCAGTCCATAATATACACAGATGGATTAATATGAAAAACAAAATCTGACACATGTATAATATTAGTCTTTTTTTTTCCTAATGATTCAAACTCACATTATTAGCACTATTGTCTCCATCCGAATCTAGATGTCAATTTCTCATTCCACATGCAGGCGCTGGGTCAATGGTATAGCTAATGAATATCTGCCCATGCAAACGCTTATTGTATCTTAGCCTAATTCTAGTAAAATTTAAATGGTCTATTAATTTTCTTAATAAATTTAGATATGGCTCCTGACTGCAATCTGTCTTTGATTAGCTAACAAAAGCGTATCAAGATCCTGCCAAGCTGATGGTTCAGGATCTTTCAAACAAATCATCATCTGCATTTTAAAAAAATATGTAGAAATCTATCCATGCCTCTCTAATAAGTTTTCAAAAGCCTTGTACAGATCCTCAGGTTTAAGCTGCTCAGGCATCCTCAGTACTCCTTTGTCTGGTCTTGTTACAAATAACTGATTTTACCACTGTTGGAAAGCCTCAAATATGCATGTACTTTCTGGACTAAGAGCACAGCTCAGTAGTTCATTTGGGCATACAAATAACTTCAAAAATTTTCTTTATCTTTAGACACAACAAGGTTTAACCATTTGCTTCAAAACATGTTGTTGCACCCTGACCAGCAGCAAGGCCTAAAGGTACAGTGCTATATGGAGCCCAGAGCAGCAGTCAGTCGTGAAAGAGACAGTTCACTTCTGTTAACTTCAGACTTACACAGTGTTTAGCATTCCTCCACACTTAAAGAAAATGGACACTGAAAGAACAATTCACCTGACCTGTTTTAGACATGTAAGCCAAGGAAAATTATATTAATGGAAGAGATACTTATGATCTGTCTATGGAAAATGACAGTCCAATCAGATTGTAAATACATAATGTTATTCAGGGTTTTTTCCTAAGGTGTTATTGCAAAGTGGCAATACTGGAAAAAAAAAGGGAAATAAATAATATCATCAGTATCATCTAGAATCATTGGGGACGATGACAATCTTCCTTGTGAGATCATGATGAGTTTAGTTTGTTTAGTAAATAAAGCACAAGCGGACTGTCTACTGAGATGATATATGTGAAAAATACCAAAGAAAAGTGCAGACAAGAGGGAAAGCTATTAAAATTAAAGAACATTGTGTAAAACCAATTAAACAGTCCAAGAACTAGTTTAGGATTCCTAATAAAAGGTTTCTAACCACTGAACGAGCAAGCTTCTGACACAGCCTTCCAAAACCAGCAAATGGTGGAGTTTTACAAGTTTACAAATATAGGACCTTAACCTGTGATTACAGGGCTAGACCCTTCTTAGTTCTATCTTCTCATCTCAGATCAGTTGCTAAAGATGATAAAACACAACTCCAAGGTAGTAGAAGCCAGGGACATATATCTACTAATTGTACAAGACAGTGTACAGAACATGCATCTAGAGGGCAAAAAGTCCAGTGGTACCTGTAAGGAGGTCACCACAAAATGTTTATCATTGCTTGCAAAAAAACTAGGTTCCTTTAAACCTCATCAGAATCAGAAGAAAGTTTTCCTGTGTTATACTGCAACACTAAAAAATCCCATAGGTACCAACACAGAGTATTCAAATATTACCTGTACTATTTTATTATCTGTATTATTTTTCTGAACTAAGATGGAAATGATGATCTAACCCAAGATTCAAACAACTCAAAGAAGTGGATGTTTGAAAACAGATAATATTCAGCTTTCCTCAACAGAGTAGTTTGGAGGAAAATAAAGGTTTTTCAGCCTTTATTATCTCTGAACTGCCTTTTCTTTTTTTTTTTTTTTTTTTTTTGTTGTTGTTTTAGGGTTGAGCTGGGCTTTTATTTATTAAATTTTTTTTACATTTTAATTACAGACTCTGAAGTCTCCAGCTGGTAACTGTAATCAAAACTGAAAACTGATTAAATGATGCCATTGGACAGCATTATTAGATCCCAGTACAAAACACAACAAACCAGCACAATATTTTACTATGTAATCTCTAGTGCTGCTCTTTCTACATTAAGTATTTCAGAACATTCAAATCAGGTCTTCGCTACCTTCCATGACATACGAATTTAACATGCCACAGACATGCCACATGTCTCTCATCTCTAGTATCAATCAGTTGTTCCCATTACAAAGAATATCTCTATGCACTCGGAGTCAGGAAAGCCCTGGTGCATGGTAGGTGCTGCACATAGAACTGCAACACGTCAAGCTGCACAGGTCACAGAAAGCCCCACATGTAACACCATTATAGATTCCTGACTGCCATCTACTGGCACTTTAACTGTTAAGTAAACCTAACAGAAAATTTAAAGTTCCCTATCAAAATTTCTGACATATGTATATTCATTTCATTCTACTTCATCTATATGAAGTTTAGACAAATTTTAAAGTATACTTTTTTTCCACTTTGGTGTGTTCAACAGAAATGTTATGACATTATCTATTCAAACATACATCTCAATGTCAAAATCAACTGAAACATTCTACTTTGTACAAGATTGAAATGTGTCTGGCTGAACTGACTTGCTGCTTATGGAAGTGAATAATATGCCCATTCTCTTACATCACCAGCTGTTCTGCACTGGGTCTGTGTATGACATGATGTGTCATGACAACATTTTCAGGGGACAGTTTGATGGTGGTTGTAAAGCATAGTCCAGATAAGGAGACTGGGGAGATAGGAGTTATAGAAATTAAAGGCCGTGTGGACAAATAAGATTTGCCTTATTCAGAGATTTGCTAAAGAGGATCCCAGGCATTTCTGAAGGGCAAAAGAGCTCACAGCAGGCAGCAGGTCTTTTAGGACAAACCCCTCCAAACACAACAGTCCATCCAGGTATTCAGGAAAAAGAATAGATGTAGCAGGACACTGACTTGGCGGAGCAGGGAAGTCATGACTGGTCTCCAGCAAAATAGGATGTACACTGGAGGCGAAAGCAAAGACAGGCTACAAAGGAGGAAGATAGATGAGCTCACTGCTGAAGCATGCAGGCAGAGTAGCAGAAAAGCCAAAACCAGGAAGAGCTGTCATGGATTTACAAAGATAAATCATACCTGACCACACTGACTGCCTTCTGAGCTAAAAATGATTAGGGACTTCTCACAGTTCTTTCCAAACTGTATAAGTCCATGATGCTATAATATTGATTTTTAGAAAGCACATTACAGGGTAAAAAGAAAAAAAATATCTCCCCCAAACCAAAGAACCCACAAACATTTCCACCATTTTTAAAAGGAAAAAACAGAAGAAAAATCAAAGCCCACAAAATAAGGACAAATCTGAGTAATTTTCTGACTAGAGGTAATTGGAGAATGCAATGGAGAATCTCCTGTCAAGCATTTCTCAGGATTATGGTAAGGTATTATTCAGCCCACCAGAATGCCTTACTTCATGAAAGTCTTCCTTGTGGAAGGTGATCCAAGACCAGCAGTCTTTTCCACAATATCTTTTAAAAAAATGGCAGATTAACAGAATGATTAGGGGGAAAAAAAAACCCAAACCAAAACAAAAAAACCCAACCCAAAACTCTTTAAGAGAGAAATAAGTTTACTTCAAAGATTTTGAGTGGTTCTTTCTCCATGTAACCATACTACTGAATGGGTGCCTTTCTCAGTAATGGTCTATTTGATACAAATAGAATTTAATTAACTTGTTGATTTCTTCAAAGACTTCTTAATCATGAGCTATGTTTGGATTCCTTCTCCTCTTGTTTTAACTAGGTAAAAAGCATCCAACACTTGTATTTCAGGAAGCGTACTTTAATTCAGGTTTCTTGATTGCCAACAGTAATCAGGTGCTAGTTCATGAGCAACCTTAGTTAAGCACTGTGTTAATAAACAGTAATTTCAGTGGACTGAAAGAAGGCAACTTCAAAAGACAGCTATAACATACTTCCAAAGAAGCATTCTTGACTCAGGAGTATGTGAACTTCCAGGAATTTTAGGCCAAGTTTGTCTGAAATTAATCATCTCCTCTCTCTGGGTCATTATACTAACATCCAAAATGGAAAAAAACCCCTCACAGAAAGTATTCACTCTGTGGATCTTGAGGACACCCAAAATGCCAAGAACACGCAAGTTTTCAATGTAATGCATAGTCTCTGAATAACCAATAACTCAATGTATCAACAGGCAGAAAGGTAAATTGTAAAGAAAAGAAATATTCTGAGCTACACGTTGGAAACCAGAAAAAAGCTACAAAAGGTAGCTGATGAAATGCTTCTGAGACCTGTCATATAAGTCCGATTTTGTTCAAAATGCACAGAAATAGAAATATAATGATACATCCTTTGTGCTTTGTAAGATATATCTTAATTAGAAGACTTGAAGTTAGAAAGCCTTAGGAAAGAAAAGCCCTCAGTCTTGACACAGGGTGGAGAGAAAAATCAAACTGAGAACAATATTAATCCAAACCACTCAAGCTGCCTGGAAATTTTTCCTTAGAAATTTCTTTCTCAGATCTAGATTATGGATGGAGGAAAGATTTTTAAATTATTTACTTTCAGTGGAACATTTTGACTTTGGTTATTGATGTTGAAAAATTAAATGCCCCAAACCTGGAATATTTCAGTTTAACAATATTCTAAATCCACTGAACTCCACAGTATAAAAATGCCTACTTTAGTTCTGTTGCTATTCCTTTAAAGTAACAACAAGCAACCAAAACCTCTTCATGAGCAAATATAAACAAACTTGCAACACATGAGCATCTGCACAAATTTGTCTCTAAGCTTCCATTTCTTGAAGACAACAGGACTACTCTAAAACTATGACATTTTTATCCTTGCAAAGCTGAGGATTATAACATTTCACTCTGCTAGCTAGTGGGGACTGATATTTAACACCTGGCTGTTCGTGCTGGTTTTGCTGGGAGAGAGTTGATTTTCTCCCCAGTGTCTTGTGAATGTCTGTGTTTTGGATTTGTCTTGGAATCAGTATTGATAATAGTAGGATGTTTAAGTTATTGCTGAGCAGGCCCTACACAGTCTCAAGGCCTTTTCTACTCCTCACCTCACCCCACCAGGGAGAACGCTGAGGATCTGGGAGGGGACACAGCCAGGACAGCTGATTCCAACTGAGCAGAGAGATATCCCATGATGTATGACATCATGCTTAGCATGTAAAGCTGAGGGAAGAAGGAGGAAGAGAAGGATATTTGAAATTATGTCATCTGTCTTCCCAAGTCACAGTTCCACATGACGGAGCCCTGCTGTCCTGGGGATGGCTGAACACCTGGCTGCCCATGGGAAGTGGAAAATGAATCCCTTGGTTTGCCTTGCTTGTGTGCACTGCTTCTGCTTCACCTTTTAAACTGCCTTGACTCATGGGTTTTCTCACTTTTATCTTCTCATTCTCTTTCCCTTCCCATCAGGGGAGGGGGAGCAAGCAGCTGAGTGGGGCTCATGGCTGGGCTTAAACCACAAGGCTTTTAAAAATGCTTTTTAACACATTATTTTAAAAACAAGCACTTTCTGTAACCAAACAGTCTTATAATACAAGCGTATTCTGCATCAAAGCATCTTCAAAGAGAAGTCTAGTACTCTGGAAGTAATTTGGTCCTAGTTGTTCCTTATTAGCAGTACTGCCTACATTCTCAGACACCTTTTAGGGTTGCTTTTGATTATTTTTCCCCTTTAGCTGGGTATCAGGATACTTATAAGCATAATTAATTCATACTTTGGACTCTTAGGATTATGAAGTATTGTAGGAAGGCAGCGCTAAGACAGAATGCTCTAATTCACCAGCTGTCATGTACTTAATTAGAGATTTTGATGAATCTTTCCTACTTAGATGAGCCTTCATACTTTGTGTTCAATTAAAAAAAGGAAAGACAGAAAGAAAGAAAAAAAAGCCTTCTTTTGTACAAGGACTCCAGGACTCTGACAAACTTTTTGTTAGCATGGCAGACATGTCTATCATACTAATGTTAAATTTGGAGGTGACAACCTGTCAGCTGCCGACACTGACATTGTCAGAGAAGTAGCAGAGAGGGTGCAGGCTTAAAAAATGAGGCTTCTATTATGCAGAGAGACAGAAAAAGCATGGACAGAACTTCTTTCAAAAAGCAGGCAAACGTCATGAATTTCCACCCTCTCTGTATTTTATATATGAACATCATCCAGATGTTCACAAAGGTTAAACCAACCAACATCTTTGCCTCTCCCAAAGCAATACAAGCTGACTTTCAAAAGATCTCAGTAATAGTTTATTTCATATATTCTATATTAAATAAGAATGTTCACCAAGAATTATAGCTAGAAAAGTATTTAAATGTATTTGAGCCATAGGCAATCTTTGCGTACACTGCACTAGGTCCAGCATATAGAACAGAAAGCATGAAAAATTAGGTTATAAAACTGACTCTTGTTTATGCTTTTGTGAGACATGCTTTAAGCATTTTTGCATGAAAAATTCTTTTCTTACAATCCTAGTGTATAATGCATGGGCTACACTGCAGTATTTTCTATATCAGTGTCTATGTTAATAAATAAAGTACTTTTCTGACACAGGAATGCAGTTAGCACTGCATAAATATTTTTAATTTAACATTTTTTAAACAGGTTTTAAAGTATCTAAAGTATGCAACAAATCATAAAGAAAAAACATCCTACTATAATTTTATCTTGAATCTATTTCTTTCTCTCA
Source organism: Loriculus beryllinus (assembly GCA_039877255.1). Lineage (NCBI taxonomy): Eukaryota > Metazoa > Chordata > Aves > Psittaciformes > Psittacidae > Loriculus > Loriculus beryllinus. The sequence continues at coordinate 12,252 of JBCJKH010082502.1, forward strand.
GCATGCATATTAACAAACTGGTTCAACGATTCACCTTTCTGAAAATCTTCCATTTTATTTAGGTTTGGCAAGCCTGACTCCCCCATGGAGAGTTCTTGATATCCCTTTCAATTAGGTGGCCTAATGACAAATCAGAAACAATGATGGAAGGAAAATCTTTAGAGAAGGCAGAAAAATGATACGAGTAGTTTTTAAAGAGAAACTTAAATATTGTGCTCATTTTAGTTTTTCTCTACTAAATAGCCCTACCAATGTAAGGTGGTCCTTGATGTACCGAATGTTCTTAGATTAGGCTAGAAATTATTTAGCATTAATTATTAATTACTTAGCATTATC
>JBCJKH010082509.1:0-41253 GCA_039877255.1 Loriculus beryllinus
AGTGTTCAAGGCCAGGTTGGACACAGGGGCTTGGAGCAAGCTGCTCCAGTGGAAGGGGTCGCTGCTCATGGCAGGGGGTTGGAACTGAATGGTTTGGTTCCAACCCAAACCATTCCATGATTTTATAATTAACATCTCGAATTCCTTCTGAGGCTGGAAAACCCAGTTTGCTTGACTAGTGCTTAAAATACTGATTTAAGTAACTTTTGCCAGTTCTTCTCACGATTTCCACCTGTAATGTTGAAATAGTACAGCCTAAAAGAAAACCTGTCCCAGTACTAACACCCAATTGCACAAGCTGTCCTAGCATAACCTGCAACCTGTGCTACCATACCTTATCCCAGAAAAAGAGATAGGACTGGCTGAATTCAAACTCTTCAATGTTGTATTTCTTCATGAAAGGGAGGCGCATGGCATTGAGACACGAGAAGATCCAACATCTCCCTGAGAGATGAGAGGAACAAGGATTAAACTGGAATGTTTGCACTCGCGTGCTCTGTAACGTTTTTGTTTTAAACACAAGATTCATGACAGTTTTGCCTCAAGGCTTTGGCCAGGATGACAAAATACCAAACAGCTTGTAAGAAGCTCAGAGACCTTTTACTGCAAATGCAGTAAAAACCAACCGATTTTATCTTGCACTATGCAGAAAGGAACAGAAGCAAGCACTGAGTCTCAAGACTGTTATTAACCCAAGAGGACGCTGCAGGGATACAGCTTTGCCTCAAAACCAATGAAGCGATGTCGGAGGAAGCCACCACTCGCCCCCGAACACCACAGCCGCTGAGAGCGAGCACCCCGCTCCCCGAGGACACCAAACCTCGTCCCGGAGCCCCTTACCGGAGTTCTTCTGGTTGGTGACGGGCTTGCCCTCTGCGGGCACGGCGTGCTGGAAGACCTGCACGGTGTCCTGCACCACCTGCCGCTGCAGGCACACCTCCAGCGGGTCGCTGCATGTCGCCACGTTCTGGGCCAGCAGGAACTGCGGCTCGGCCCGCAGCCGCCGGGTGAAGGCGGCGGCCTTCTCCGTGCTCAGCCCTGCGGGACGAGGGGAGGGGGAACCGTCACCACCGGTAGCACATCCCCCGCCCCCCCAACCGTAACGGGGGGTACGTCCCCCCCGCTGCCATGGTACCAGGACCCCCTCACGGGTAGCACCCCCGCCCGTTGCCACGGTAACGGGACACACCCCCCCTCACCGCGGGCGTTCATGGCACAGGCTAACGGCCGCTCCCCGTCCGGGCCCACCGCACGTCGCGCTCGCCGAGGCGGAAGCGGTTCTTATAGCCCCGGCACCGGAAGCCGGAAGAGGGGCAGCGCAGCACCGGCCGCGGGTGGGAGGGGGGAGCTCGGCGTGGGGGCGGACGGCGCGCAGTAAGGGACAAGCTTGAGGCGGTTGCGCGCGTGTCGGCGGTGGGGCCTCCGCGCGCCCCGCGCTCCGCCCTCGGTGCTAGAATGTTCGGCGGGGCCAGCCCGCTCGGTGCGGGTGGGTCGGGGCCGGCCCGGCGGCTCCTCATTGCCCCGCGTGTGGGGGGTTCAGCCGGGTATCACACCGCGCTGCCCCGAGGCCTCACCCCCTGACCTGGGCTGAAGGCGGCTCCGCGGCCGGCAGAGTGAAGGCCTGGCTCCCGGAGCGCTGCCGTTGCACGGTGCTGTGAACGTTGGTCAAGGACGCCCTCCAGGGCACGCTGCCTGTTGAGGAGCAGCCCTGCTCCTCCGAGAAGAGTGTGTGCACCGCACAGGCTGCAGTTAATTTACAGCACACGGAGTTTATTTACAGTCAGGCACCGTTCCGACGTACGGTGGGGCCTGCAAAGCTTGCCAGGCCCTTGAGGAAAGCGCTGCAGTGGTGTTACTGCAGAGGAGAGGGATGGAGAGCATTCACACGGGAATTCCCGCTGTGTTCCTGAGTGCCCAACCCCGGAGCTCCACTCAGCACCCACGGAGGCACAAGGCGTGACAGCAGGGCTAAGTACCAGGCAGCTTCCCCCTTGGCCTGAAGGAGCTGAGATGCCCACAGGATTGCCAGGAAGGGGCAGCAAATTGGGTTGCTGCCACCTCTAACACATTCTGGTGCTGTAGGCCAGGGACAGGAAAGCAGCTGCCAGGTCAACACCTCACTTTGTGTGCATCATCATCGTCTGTGCAGCACACTATGGATTCCTCAGTAGACCGATGCACAACCCGCATGCCTGACTGCACGTGTGTACTTTGTAGGGATAAGTATGGAAGGCAAGACCTGGCAGCAGCTCCAGAAGTCCACCCCCCATGGCAGTGCTCTAAGCAGTAGGTTAGACTGAACAGATGCAAAGAACCAATTATATTTTGAAAAGATCATATAAACTTGACCCCAAAAAGCTTGTTTCTGTGCTTTATCTCAACATCTTGCTCAAGGGCTTAATTCCAACAGTAGAAATTACGATTTCTGGGTGTGCACAGGATCCTTGTGGTCTTCACCTGCAGCAAAATGGAAAGAACAAAGGAAAAGTCACCTACAGGGGAAAAAAAACCCACCTGAGTTGAATTTACCTGGGCTGCATTCAGTTCCAGGAAGCACACTGAGCGCTCTTTTGGTTTAAGCTTTAAGACAAAGCTTAAAGAAGAGGGTTCATTTGGAAGCTGCGTGAATAAGGAAATACTTACAGAGCTGTTTCACTTGATGTCTTGAAGCACTGAAAATAAAGACGCAGACTCATTATCTTCTGTGTTTTCTGACCCCAGGGATATTTAGATTAGTATATTACAAGTGCATAATGCCCTCCACCTTCAAATACCTACTATTTGATTATCTACTGCTAGTTCTAAAGCAGAAGGCTGTATGTATTGTTCTTTAACAGTGGAAAGCAACACAACAAACTAGAATGGAAAAGGCAGAAGAAAACCGGGCATTGCCACAAAACAATACTATTTTTTTCCTAATAAATTAGAGCTTTCCATACCTTAAAAATTCTGTCTTTTTGAGCTATGATTCCAAAAAGTATCGTGAGTGAAACCACCACAGCAGCAGCAATAATGGCCTCCATGGGGAAAACGGTCTGTTTGTCTGTCAGGAGAGAGGAGGTTGAATATGTGATCGGTCGGTACAGTCACATGAACCAGGACATTCCACAGAACTGCAGGTAGACTTATTTCTCCTCCTGTGGCTGTCACTGCTGATTTGAAGTGTTGCTCTTTGCTGTCTGCAGTCATAATGTGTGCATTAATCCCCTGGAAAGAAGGGAGCCAAGTCTGTTCTAGTAACTGAAGGAAGAATGGAAATGTTGGTCCCTGAAGAAGAAGGAGGTCCCCAAAGCACTTTTACACATGGTAATAAGGGTGTCCAGAAGTGTCCCTGACACACTGGTGTTGGCTTTCCTCCCTGATCAGAGAGAGCAGAAGTGAGAGGGGCCTGGTGGACAATGAATGCCTGAGACCGGAGCACCCAGCCCCAGCGAGGCTTCCACCACCCAGTTGTTCACAGAGCTACAGTTGCTTATGGAGGACAGCCTCTCTTGCCTTAAGCAGCTCTTTTGGCATGACAGAACACGATGGTCAGGGTAAGATGCTTCAAGTAAGACCTAAGGTGCTTTAAGCCACAGTTGGACGTGCCCTCTCAGTGTGGGAAGTGAGAGTGGAATGACCCTGCCTCAGGTCACGCTTGCCACATGCCTTGGGATAACAGGTAGGGCAGGAAAGGCTCTTCCTGATGCTGTGGTCTCAGGTGCAGGTGCAAGGAGAACTCCTTGCTGTTGCTGTGCCCTCAAAAGTCTACTGCTTACTACATTTCACTCAGATTTCATAATATAAATGTATTGGTATCATTGTAAAATAGACTGGAGAGTTACTTGTAAAGCTTGTTATTTGGCAGCAGCCGTGTTACCTTCAACTATCAGGTGGAAATCCTTTCTCCAGTTGCTGAAATGATAACTCATCACACAGGTGTAGGTCCCGTTGTCAGACATCTGCACTTGTTTGATGGAGAGCTGAAAGACCTCACTGGTCTGGTAGATCCGGTAACGGTCCTCCTGCAGGGTCAGGGTGGTGTTGTTCTTGTACCAAGCTGCATGGGCCTGAGGGTTGGATTTGGAGTTGCAGGACAGAGTAACGTCTCCATCTTCTTCAATGTGGAGGGACTCTTCTCCCGACAGGTCAGGAGGAACTGCTCACAGTAATGCAGTGCAACAGGTCATTAATAAAGCTGCTCATCATGTAACACAACAGAAGTGCCCTTTACACATAGTGTGTACACCTTGCTTAGTGGTATAACACAGCACAGTCGAGCAGCCTTTCCTGATTCCCAGGAATCAGCAGGTCACTCCCATAACTCCTATGCCCTGACTTGTATCTTTGGGAAATAATCTAGGTGGAGGCAAGGACATAGGTGGAGACAGGGACATATCCAGGACATCTCCTTACTTAAGGACCCACCCATTCCCTATAAAAGAGGTGTTAGATCAGGTTCATGAACACCAAGGTGGAAAGGGAGTGTCTTATCACATGAGCTATCTCCTCCTAGATGCATTTTTTCTTGGTGAAGACAGCATACAAGGGTGCAAAACATCCACTGTCACCTAGTGCCCAGACACCTAGGTGCTTGGCCCTTGATTTCATCCCACCCCTGCCATTTTGCACACATGGCCACCACTACAACTCACACTGGACATCCAGGATCACAGACACCTGCACAGACGTGTCCCGTGCCAGCTTGCACGTGAAGGTGACTCCGTTGTCGGACTCAGTGACTGGGGATATGCAGATGTTACTGATGTTCACTTTATTCCCATCTTTCAGATCCACTTGCCCATCTCCTCGGTACCAGAGCAGCTCCTCAGCCTCACTGCTGTTCTGTACCAGGCAGGAGAGGGAAACGGCAGGGCCAGGTGATGTAAGCAGGGAGAAGTCAGCATTGTGGTTATTTACTGACAGCTCCAGACCTGCAGAAGGCAGAGAATGAAGGCAGTGAGTATCCTAAGCTGTTCCCTTCCCACAGAAGCTGCCCTGCTACCTTCTCCAGGCCTTGACATTGAGGAGGGACTGAGTTTCAGCCTCAATCTAACAGCTCTTTTCAGGTGGGACTTTAGTTTTGGAGACAAGTCTCATCTCAAAGCCCCCTTCACACTTGAAGTCAGGCTTTTGCAACTGACTGTGAGAACAGCAAAGCCTGACCTGTAGTAACAAAACCTCTCAAAGTCAGCAGTGACCATGTAACACACAGCGAAAGATCATTCCACCAGTCGTGCTCACCCTTTGGCTGCAAATCACCATTGCAGCATACCTGTGTCCTCAGGTTTTGTGCTCATGGTTTGATAAAGTGCGGGGTTTTGGTTGAAGCTGAAGGGGCTTGAGAGTATAAATGAGTTAATCAGCCCCTTGGCCATATCCTGGCCAGTCTGAGTCTGGAAATTGAAGAGTTGCAGTTTGTCTAAAGGACAAACCTCAGGACATGCTAAATAAAGAACCAGTATGGGGAAGAAATGTTTCTAATGGGCTGAATCTTGTTACTGTAGCTTGGGCCATAGATGAAGGAACTAAAAATACAGCTCAGAATATAAAGGCACTATAGTCCTGTGAATGTAAACCAATCTGGATCTCCCTGTCCCTTCCCCGGTGTTTCCAGCTGGCCAGAGCTACCACACTTCTCACTGCTTAGAGCAGGTTTGGGAGCAGTGTCCTCTTCATCCTGTGCAGCTGCTGCAGTGGGAAACGCTGAAGCTTCCCCATTCCCTTCTCTGCTCTCTCAAAAATCAGAGACCAGTTTCCAGGCAGTCCTCTGGGGATGACCTCTGGAATATCTGCATTCTGGGCTGCTGGTGTGGCACGCCACCCTGGGCACTGCCCGGCCCTGGGCAACGGCCCCTGATGGGCCTTGGACAAAGCCAGGAGGGATTTTTTTCCATTGCTTACCTGTGGCTACACACACCAAAAGGCAAACAGCAAGGAGAGGAACCTCATAGGGGACTGCGAGGCTGCTCCTCTGCGCCATCTCGAAGGGGTGTCTGTGGAGAGAGGTTAATTCCTTGCTGCCATCTGCCACCCTGGGGAGAACCCTCCCAGATGGGTACAGGATCACAAGGGAATAAACTAAGTTGATGTATTGCAGGGATTTCCCCAGCTCAGAGCAGAATCAAGGGGGTTTTCAATCTCTAATCTCTATTGTGTGAGTTCATTGCCTCCTCTCACCTGTCTATCAAGAGGAGCCCATCTCCAGTTGTGCAGCACTGGACTTACCTAGGGCAGTGTCTCTGGAGAAGCTGCTTCTGCCAAGAAGTGCACAGCTCCTTTCCCTCCTTATTTATAAGGTTTCAATTTTAGTATTTTATGGTAGCTTAGTAAGAAGTGAGTCCATAAAATGGGTTCAAGGCCTCGTTCAGTCCGTGGGTTTCTGAGCTCTCAGAACAATGAAGAAAAGTATTTGCTGGGCTCTGCTGGGTGTTTTATGAGACTTGCCAAGGCAATGAGTAACTAATGAGAGTTTCTGCATTGGCTGTAAAGACCTTCAGACAAGAAGAATACCTTTTCCCTCTCAGCTTTCTGGGCTTTCATGATATGTTTCAAGACATAGGAAGTTTATCCTGGATTCCCCTAGAGCAGGAGCAGACTCTGATTTACTCCTCTCTGATTTGCCCTGAAGCTTTGTTGCTGTGTCCTGCTTTGCCTGAAATGAGAAAATGCACTGATTCAGACTTTGAACTGAAGCTGCTGCCTTGTAGCATGTTGGCAGAGGAGAGAGCAGAGCCACTGTCCTGCGCACTGATGTGTGCCTGCTCACACCAGTGCCTTCAGCAGGATGACAGCCATGTGGTTGCAAAGGATGGGGTTCTTGCAGCCTCCAGAACATATTCTCACCGTTGGCAGTGTCCCCACAGGCACAGAGCATGTCACTCCTCAGGAACTGGCTCAGCAGAGCCAATGAAGAGCATTTCACAAGCAGCAGGAGCCTGGAACACATCCTCAGCATTTTCTCTGTGTGCAGACTGAGGGGCTCAGCTCTGTGGCTATTGTACGCAGAGCACAGGAGCACACACCAATATTTAGTTGTGGGGCTGTTGCAAACATAGGGCACCTTTGAGTGTTTCTTAATGCAACTTTTTTCTGTGTTCATTGGTTTATTCTTTAACAGGGAATCATTTTCAGGTTAAAAATGTATGCGTCAAAAAGTCCCTTAAAGAGACCGTGTTCAGCCTGAAAACTGCTGTTTCAGAGCTTAGTGTCCAGCCTTTAGCTTGCTTTTTACCTTCAAACTCAAGACACTTTTAGCTTCATTCGCTACTTTTTGGAGTTGTATGTCCTCTCCTTATAGCATTGGATTGAGTGCTGGCTTATGGTTCAGGACAAACTTCAATCAAAATGCTCTTCCTAGGAGTAAAGTGACATTTGTGGTTTGATACTAAACTGAGTTGGAATAGAGAGGGATGCCAAAGTGGTCACAGGGGGACCAGGAGAAGAAGGAGGTGTTTAAAGTGAGAATGTAAAGGATGAAAGAACAGAGTTTTGTGGTATTTTTTTAGTCTAGAAATGAGAGTGAAGGAAAAGGTTGTTGGGCAAGAGATGCTGTGTGCTGGGTTTGTTGTGATGGATGGCACAGCATCAAGTGGGACCTGGAGAAAGCTCTGTGCCAGGTTTGCAGGAGGTCTGTGGTGGGTTAGCTCAGGTTCATCAGGTTTACGTTCCCTAAATGAAGGCATTGCAGTGTTCTGTTTTGCAACGGGCTCTGAGATATTGGGCTGAAGGAAGAGGGACTAGAAAAGCAATGTGTTACTTGGCCAGAGGCACTCAAAGGCAGCATTTTTAAATGGAAACAATTGCTTTCCCAATGGCTTTTTACACGTTTCTTTTTATACGGGGTGTAATTACCTTGTGGGTGTTAATTAGTGAGGCCTGAAGTTCTGTGGGGTGCATTATCCACCTTTCCATTATGTTTAGGAGGGATGTAAACCTCATGCTCCAGAATGTGAAGCAGCCGTTAGTGACTCAGAGTGGGAGGAAGCTCTTCAGTGCGGCACATCCTCCTTAGCTCTCCATGCAAAGGATCCAGCCCTCTCATTTGAGGTATTTGGATCAGGCACTATCAAGGCAGGATCAGACAGACTAGAGCCAGAGTAATCCACTGCTCATCATCCTTATGGCAACATCAGGCCAACAAACACAGAATAATACTGTTAAATATGACTTTAAGCAAGCCCAAAGGGAATTAATTAATAAACACCAGTCTATTCCTGTGTGTAATCCAAGCTTTAGAAACCTGAGAAGAGAAGATTTAGGACATGATAGAGATTGGGCAGTTTTTTTCCACTGGGTCTCTTAACCTCCAGCTCCAAACTTCACAGTGAGTTGGGTTCCACTTGGTTGTCCTCAGTGCCTCCAGAATGGGGGTAGCAACTCATAATCCTCTCTGCATTTCCACTGGCAGATGAGCACCTGATTTATACCCAGCAGAGTTGTGAGGGCCAAAAGTTGCTCCTGGAATTGGGATCACATAGCAGGATCTGTGCAGGATCTGTGCAGATGTGTGGAAGCTGGGGTTAATTTGTCAAGCAAACAATGCCTGTGCCATGGCTGTAACCCCACTCCAGAAAACACGTTTCTTCAACAGTGCCTGAGGCTCTGCTCGAAGACTGCTCCTATCTTCCTACTCAGTGCAGTTTCCTGCTCATAATCCCTTTTTAATATGTGGTGCTACGTATTTTGCAACACTTCCATTGTTGGGGAATGGCTGTAATACCCAAACCCACTGCCTCCGCTTGCCGGATAGCTGGGTTGGAAAGCCAGGCTATTAGGGAATGCTCTTGTATCTTACTCAGCGCTCCTGTTCCCTCCCACAAAACCCATTTTTCTCAAGTGTCAGGATGATGGAGATGTGATGTGTCCTGATTTCTCTGATTCCCAGCCTATACCCCACATATTTTCCACTGTTGAGGTGGATAGATTTTGTTAATAATTCTATTTTCTGATTGTCCTTATGTAAAAGGTCCCACTCTCTGTCACTGAATGCAGAGGACTGATAAGCCATCTTTAGTCTATTATGTGTAAGATTCGCAAAAGCAGCACCAAAGCAGTGAATATTTTGAAATTGCTTCGAGGGCATTAAGGGTTCAAATGAAAAGTGGGCACTGATGAAGAAACGGCTCCCGAGATCAATCAAGAGGAAGAGAAGCCTTCAGGAAGGTGAAGTGCTGGGCAGTAATGCCATCTACTGGAGAGACACCCACAAGAGCTGGCACCCAGAGACCAGAGTGTGGGAGGGAGGAAAAGCACCTCCTGAGTGAGATCCCTCTGAAGCTCAGAGGCAGCAAACCCTGCAGAAGCCTAAAGCAGTGTCACGCTCATGGAGAGCTTTGCCCAGACCTGTGTGTTCAGGGGAGGATGTTTCTGAGGTGGGAATTCCGTTTCTGTGATTTTTGTCGGTGCTGTGGGAAGTGGCCTGCGGAGTCCGTGCTCCTGGTGATGCAAGAGGAAACCCTATCTTGGGCTTTTACTGCTACTGCTCGGCTCATATTTCTTTTCCAGAAGTGTGAGTAAATTGGGTTTAGAGAACCTCAGTCGTCACTTTCAACAATTGCTCCTGGATCTTTTAAACCTCCCCTTTTGGATGCGAGTGCAAGAAATGGAACCATGTTCCGGGAGGGCAAGTCTAACCTCTAATGAGGAGCATGGAGGCACTTGCCAGTGTTCCCTGTGCTGTGAAGAAGGCAGCCAAGGGACCATAGCAAGGCTCAGGGCAGTGAATGAAAGCCCCAGCAAACTGCTGCAGTGCAGAAGGCGCAGCTGCCTGGTGCAAGCGGTCAGCACTGATCCCCCTCTTCCCTGCCTGCTCTGCGTTACCTCCAGCACTACAATCACTAATCTTGACTTAGAAGACTGAAGGTAATACCCTAATGTGGCTGTTGCTGTCCTACTCTGAGAAATATGGTGCCAAATAAAGGAAATGTGAAAGGAACCTGGCATTAAATTAGCAATAGAGGTGTCCTGCAGGAGATAAAAGTGACTCATCTGTATTAAACTCCACTTAAATTTTGGCACTTGTAGTTTCCCATCTCAGAAGGCCTGGTTAGTAGCTGCCAGCTTTCACACCTAGCAGTGCTCAGGGAAATGAATACCATCAGTCTTTGCATCATCCACTGCTGAAACTCCATTTTCTACCTGATTGAACCAACTTGGTGTCTTGCCTGAGCTGTGGGGTTAAACTGCATCATAGCAGTGATAATGTGTCAGGTTCCCATGACTTGATTCTTTTCCTGGACAGAAAATGTGTCTCTGCTGCTGATGGGTTGGATTTCAAGGGTGTTTTGTTTCCTCTGGGAAACAAAAATGGGTGAGGATGATGCTAAATTGGGTGCCTGTTTCTCTCCCAGTTTAGATGCTCTCTGATGGCCAGCACAGGACATTCCCTAGCAGCATTCCAAGATGTGCTTCTTTTTCAAGACTGTTCTGCTGTGGCCTGGACCTCAGATATTTTTGTCTACCTAGGAACTTTCGTCACCAGTGGGATTTCTTGGAAATGCTCTGCTGGAAAACCAAGTGCTGATTTGATCTTGTGAAGTGCTGCCAAACAATATTAGCAGCTTTAACCTCCCTGCTGTGGCGTCATCCCTCATTCCCTCTGCGAGGAATCTGCGGAGACAGAGCTGCTCCATCTTTCCAGTTCATGGGGAACCATTTGCTGCCAGTCTTTAGGAGGAAACCACACTCTTCCTCCATGGCTGGAACAACTTCAGAGTGTCTTGAGGCAAAAGCCCCAGCCCCTGAATAACCACCTTCTCGGGTGCCAGGGTTGCAGATCTTGGCGAGCACGAGCACAGGACTGAGCTGAGGAAGAGAAGGAGGAGGAGGAGAAAAAGAAGGAGAAGGCAGTTTCTTGCAGGTGGGTCCGTGTGCTGCAGAGCTGCTCACCCAGGGACCTGAAAGGCAGAGCTGTTTTAGGTTGGCCCGAGGAAATGGGAAGGTTTTGTTGTTACTGGCTGCTGAGAAAATGAGTGGGTGACTCACCAGCCTTCAGCCCCACGCTGCTTTTACAGTTGGTTTGTTGAATTTCCAGACAATTGGGCTTTTATCAGCTAAAAAGGGAAATGAGCTCAGTTACTCAGTGTAAATCCAGAGCAATTTATTTGTAAACTGGGGATTTAAAGCTATGTAATGGTGATCGCTTTTGCGACAGCCAAATTCCCTCTTGTCTTGTCTTCTTCCCTTTTGGATTAAGAACATCCTGATGGCCGAGGTCTTTTGGCTTTTCCAGTTTAATTAGATGGATAATCCCTGTTCCTTGCTTGTCCCTCTCTTAATGACTCTGAAGCACAGATGAGCCTGAAGAAAGAGAAGCCAATTTAGTCTCCTTTTCTTCGGCGCCCTTTTGAGCTGTACCACGCTTGGCTTACACCGGGGTTTGCATCATCTGATGTCTCACGTGAAGGATCCTGGAATGCAAGGAGGTGAAAGGCTCATACCACTGAGGATTCCCCTCAAAATCAGTTTTATGTGCTAGGCTCAGAGCTTGTGTCTCCACAGGAAATGCCAGAGCTGGGAAGCAGATGTGAGCGTGAGACACCACCGAGAAGTTAAACAGGAGTCGGTGGGAATTTGCTCTTGGAGATGGATACTTTGACGTTTTATGGACTGCAACACGGTTTTTGCAGAGTAAGCTGTTCTGCTTGTTGCTCCTTATCATCCGTCTGCCCCAAAAAGGAATTGGCAAAGATCTGAATGGAGGAAACGCCAAGTACTATTTCTACATCTGCTCAGACACACAGTCCTGCAGTAGCTTGCAGTACAGCAACATGCAGCACAGAACACCAAATGGTGTGAAAATGTTTCTAATCCCCTGGAGGTCCCGTCTGAGCTGGTGGCACAGGAGGGCAGGCAGCAGGAGTGCTGGAACCTGTTCCACTGCACACAGTAACTTGGGCTTGGGTTATTACTGGTATCTACTGCACCAGCGCACGGGCTCCGTGGGCCCCGGCCCTGGAGGGCTTTCGGAAGGGGAGACGCTGAGCTCTCTTCCGGGAAGAGGAGGAAATTCCCCTCTCCTGCGGATCAAGCCGCTCCCTTTCCCCTCCGCTCGCCCCAGCGCCGTGCGCGTCCGGTCGGGACCGGGGCCGGGGGCAGCACGAGCCACGGGAGCGGCGCGGCCCGCAGGGGGCGCCACAGTGCTCCTCGGCGCCCCACCCCATCGTGATGCGACGCTCACTGCCGCCTCTCATTGGTCCCTCGCCACCCCGCCCTAGCGGCTCCTCCTCCGCGGCCGCAGCTCATTGGGGGGCGGCGGAAAGAGTGCCCGCCCGTGGGTGGGGCCAGCGCCGCCTGCGGCTGCCCGGCGGCTCCCGGGGCGGCGAGGCCGGGCGAGCGGCGGGGCCATGGCGAGCGCGGCGCGGGGTTTCGGCCCGGTGCTGCCGGCGCTGCTGCTGTGCGCGGTGCTGCGGGGCCCGGCCCGCGCTGTCCATATTAAGAAGGCGGAGGCGGCGGCGGCGCCCGCTGAGGCGCTGCGGTACCTGCGCTCGGCAGAGCTGGGCGAGGCGCTGCGGGCGCTGGCGGCCGCGGCCCCCCCGGGCCTGGCGCGGCTCTTCAGCATCGGCGACTCGGTGGAGGGGCGGCCGCTGTGGGTGCTGCGCCTGACGGCGGGGCTGCCGCCGGAGAGGGACGGTGAAGAGCCCGGCGGGGCCGCCCTGCCCGGCCGGCCGCAGGTGAAGCTGGTGGGGAACATGCACGGGGACGAGCCGCTGGCGCGGCCGCTGCTGCTGCGCCTGGCCCAGGAGCTGGTGCGAGGCTGGGCCGGCGGCGACGCGCGCATCGGCCGCCTGCTCAACAGCACCGACCTGTACCTGCTGCCCAGCCTCAACCCCGACGGCTTCGAGCGCGCTCGGGAGGGCGACTGCCGCGGCGGCGGCACGGAGAGCGGCCGGGAGAACAGCCGGGGCCGCGACCTCAACCGCAGCTTTCCCGACCAGTTCGGGGCAGCCAAGCCCGACCTGGAGCCCGTGCCCGAGGTGCGAGCCCTCATCAACTGGATGAGCCGTAACAAGTGAGTGTGACCCGGCCCGGCCGCGGCCCCCCGCTCGGTTCTACTTCTGCACTCCTAGGGAGAGCCTTGGCTCCGCTCCCCGGGGGCTTCGGGCTGCGTTCAGCCTTTCCCTGCGCATCTGAGCAGGGCTCGGGGGGTGGAATTTCTCCCCCGTGTTCATCGCAGCTCGGGTCAGCTCTGCACTCAGCTCCCCGGCTGACCCTCCTGTGCCAGCCTCTGCAGGGCTGGGGTTTGCGGTGCACCTGCAAGGAGCTGCACTAACCCCGCTGGGCACAGCCATTCCTGGCCTCTGTGGCCAGCTCCTTCCAGGAGCCCACAGCTGGAAACTCCTTACCCTAACATCATCAGGTTGTGTGTGTGTCTTGCTCTTGGAGTTAGCAGTGGTTCTACCATGAGCTGTAGGGTGCTTAAAGTATTTGGGAGGTGAAGTATGCAGCTGGTCTGTGTATAAGCATGTTGGGAAAGCTATGCTGAACAGGGCTTTCCCCCATCTCTGTGCTTCATGGAAAATTCCCTGGAATCCACTTTGTGCAGCAGTGTTTCCTCATACAGGTGCTACTCCTGCAGCTCTCTTTGCCATAGCTCCTCCTGTGGATGCAGGACTGAACCTTGAGCCCTGCGCTGACCCCTAGGCTCTCATCCTCCAAGGGGGCGAGTGGTGGGAAGCTGCTGTGCCCAGAGCAGGGCAGGAGAGATGGTGCCTTTGAAGCCCAGCAGCCTGCTCTAGTGGAAGGTGTCCCTGCGCATGGCAGGGGACTGGATCTGGACGAGCTTTAAGGTCCCTTCCAACACAAACCATTTGAGGATTCTTTAGAGAACTATGGAAGGGCCAAACCACTGAGGTCAGTGTAACCAAGTGTGTGAAGCTGTGCGAAGGAAACCAGGATGCAGCACACTGAAACAAACTGTGGCTCTCTTCCTAAAGTTGCGATAATAGAGGGAGAAGTGTGGAGGGCATGCCTGCCACCTCTGATCTACCTTGTTAGTTGGATCAAACCAAAGCACATGACATTTGGTGTTTGATAGTGTTGGCTCGGTTTTAGGGACAAAATTTGCTCAGCCAAAGTATTAAAGGTTGGTGGATGCAGTGCCCATGGGGATTATTGCTCTGGAGGGATATCATGAGCAGCGGCAGTAATGGCTTGTCCCAGGGATCCTTTAGGGCAGCTCAGATGCAGCAGTTTGCACAGAAATCCCTCCAGACTTGGTTCAACTCAGAATTAGTTACTAGGGAAACTCATGCATGTTCTTAATAGCAGTTTGAAAACACCTCAGGCTTTTAGGTGTTGTGTTGGAGGTGGGATTGGCCTCCAAGCCAGGGTGAAGCAGGAGGAACGTGGGGCTTTGTGTTTGCCTCTGCCTGGCAGCACCAGTTAATGCTGGTGTGATTGTATCAGACTAACACAGCCAGCATTAGAAAAACGAGTGGGTAAACATAAGTGTTTGATTAAAAAAGAGATTGTGGGTGTAATGCAGTTTGTGTGAGCTATTTTAAGCAAGAAAGGTATTGGTCACGTTACCTCTGTTCAGAAACTAAATCCCATTTGACCAAATGAAGAGGAGAGCTCTTTTTCCTCAGTGCTCTATGTGGTGGAAAGATGAAGAGTGTGTGTGTATCTGTTAACATAACCTTGGTGTAGCTGCAGCCCCGTGGGTGTTCTTGTTGCTCAGGGCTGCTGGAGCAGGGTCTGATCTCTTCCAAAGTGTCACTGCCACTGGGCAGCTCATCCAGTGAGCATGTTCTGCTTCATTGATCCCAAATACAGCTTGGAGGCTCTCAAGAGCATAGTTTGGGTGGGAAGGCAGCAGAATAACTGGTTGGGCAGCTTGTAGCCAGCATCCTGTTGAAGTTGGTCCAGTATGACTCTCTTTTTCCTTGTATGACTGTCTTTTTTTCTTGTATCCAACACCAGGTTTCTGCTCTCTGGCAATCTGCATGGTGGCTCAGTGGTCGCAAGCTACCCCTATGATGACTCTCCCACACACAACCCCACAGGAGTCTACAGTAAATCAGCTGATGATGAAGTCTTCAGATACTTGGCAAAAGCTTATGCATCGCATCACCCCATAATGAGAACTGGCAAACCCAATTGCCCTGGCGAGGAGAGAGAGACCTTCCAGGATGGTATCACAAATGGTGCTCAGTGGTATGATGTAGAAGGTAAGATGTGCTGACAAGTCACTCTGGCTCTAAGTCACCTACCAGAGTGTCTCATAGAAATAGCTCCTTGCTCCCGCTGAGATCTGCCATCCAAACCAGTGGTGATGATCACAGAGGAAAAGATGGTGGGGGAAGTGATATTTTTAGCTTTGAATGTGTTGTGGCAGCTCGAAATGAAGGGAGGGTAGCATCACAGGCACACCAGTAAGGGTTTGATGAATCACAGCTTGGGAGATGTTCGTAGGGAAGAGATCACAGCAAACTGGAGGATTCTTCCTGACCTTATTGGATGCTGGAGAGTCATCCTGCATGCAGGAGGCTTTGTTTGCCAAGTGAACTGTCAGTAGGTCTCTAGATGGTTACTGAATTTTGATACAGGAAAGAGGAAACTATTATTAAAGGCATTAAACTAGTGCCAGTATTCCTTGAAGGTTTTTTTTTTTTTAGCCTTCAAACTTGTGATTTTGTAAATTATTCTAGAATAGCCTGCTGTAAAGCTATATAAAATGTGAATGTGTGATCTGAGCTCACCTTGCTGTTCTGAAAGTGGGGAGAACAACTTTCCTATGGACTGCTCTGCTGTTAGACCCGTGTTAGATACGAGCGGGGGGGGGGGGGGGTGTCTAGAAGGGATCTTTCTTTCAGCCTTGGGGGCTTCTAGGAGGACTCTTGGTATCAGCCAGTTGACCCCCAGGTGCCACCACACCGCATGTGTGGAGGTGACTGTCATGGCTTAGCCATGCAGCGGTGCTCTGTGTGTGCTGGTCTTGCTGGAAATAGGATTTAAATGGTAATTTAAGTGATGAGAGTCTCTGATGGAAAAGGCTTCATGGGCTGATGGGGGGAGAAATCTTGGCTGTGTCATTAGAAGTGACACCATTGCCGTGCTCCTCAGCGGATGTTGTACAACCACGGCCTCGCCAGACACTGCAGAAACTCCTGCGGTGAGGCCACCACAGAAACCTTGCAGCAGTGATCTGAGGAAGCTGTGTTGCTTTGCTGTGCCCAGTCTGCTTTGCTTTCCCTCCTGCTGGGGCTGAGGGGTGATGGCAGCAGCACTGAGCAAGCAGTGACATGGGATTTTGTTTGTCCTTCAGAGTTTACAGCTTAAACTAGTAAGACGGTGCCTGCCCAAAACAAGGCTTCAGAGCTGAATCCTGTGCTGAGCCTGCATCCACCTTGCTTGGGAAGGAGAGAAAGGGATCTGTTACTTGGCCTAAACACATCACCTCCGTGCTGGCAGAGGAAGTCTTGAATTCGGTGGTGGCTGAATCATTCCCCAGGATTTCAGTGGTCAAATAAGATGCGGTTTTATCTCTTTCTTTAGCAGCTCTCTCCTTCCTTCCACCCTCTCAAGTACACTGGCCATGGTGTTTGCTGGCTCAGGGTTCACTCTGCTGCTGTGAAAAGTCCAGCAGGAGGAAGGTTTGTGTAATCTGGTGAATTTGTTTATGAAGGAACAGGATATCCTGGATGATCTGTGCTGCCTTGTTCTGGCGGTAGTTGTTATCAGCCAACACCTCAGTCAGGAGGTTTGTTAGCTCCAGCTCTAAGGTTTTCTGCCCTTGGAGTGAAGTGG
The DNA here is from genome assembly GCA_039877255.1 of Loriculus beryllinus. Taxonomy (NCBI): domain Eukaryota; kingdom Metazoa; phylum Chordata; class Aves; order Psittaciformes; family Psittacidae; genus Loriculus; species Loriculus beryllinus. The sequence goes on from JBCJKH010082509.1 coordinate 16,732, forward strand.
GGTGAGTGGTTCCAGAGCTTTGGGTCAATGGTTCCAGGCCCCTCTTGAGCAGCATTTTTTGCTGCAGGTTTAACTCCTTCATCCTCCTGCTAGGATGTCAGGTGCCTGGCTAATGGCTGTGGCTGATGTGTGAACCTTTCAGGCTGCCTCTGCCTTGCCAGCTGGCAGAGCAGAGGTTTCACCTACTTTCCTTTCACAAGAAATGGCAAAGTGTGACCTGAAAACCAGTTTGCTCTGTGCTGCCATCGCTGTGGTTTCTCTTCTGCCCAAAAGCCTTCAGCATTCAGCCATTGCAGAAATAAACCTTTTTGCTGTGACAAGCCAAGGTCTTGAGCTCAGTGCTGATGGCTGCAGGTGGTTCATGAGCAGTGATTATATAGAGGGTGCAATGACACCAGCTCTCAGAATGGAGCATTGCTGAAGTGGCAGACAGGAGCCTGTGTGGTCTCTTCCTGAAGCAGTAAAGTTGGACTTGCTGAGCTTAAATGTCTTTTCCAACCTAGTTGATTCTATGGTTCTAATTAACCTCTTACTGCTGTTGAAAATGCAGCTGTGGAGGATGGGGGCAGCCCTTGGAGCACCTCCCAGGCTGAGGAGTTAACCCACAGGTGAACCAACCAATACCAGAGGCTGGTACATGTGTCATTTGAGGTTGTATGAATTTATTGTGTCCCTTTGGGGTTTAACATTTATTTTCAGTAGTGGATGAAGAGCAGGTGAAGGGGAGTCAGGTGTATGCAGTGTGACAGAAGCAGCAAAACCACCATGGTGGCTGCACTGAGTCATCTGACTCACTCAGCTCTGTGCCAAAGACTGCCGAGGCTCACACAGGGACCAGGAGGCTTTTCCCAGCGATTGCAGAATGTAAATGTGTGGTGGAATGAGGCTGGGGAAATCCCAGTATCCTGCAGGAGGTAACCGGAACGCATGGTTCTGTGAGCAGCGCAAGGCACACACTTGTGGCCTCCAGATGAGGTTGTGCCAGGAGAGAGTGCAGGCTCCAAGGAAAGCCAGAAAAAACAAAGAAATGAGAACATAATGTTTCCACAGGTGGAAATTTTCCTGCCACGTTTTATCATGTGGGATCAAACAAGCTGCAAAGCAAACTGCCACAGGATTCATTGTGCTGGAGTTAACCTGTGCAGGTTTATGCTGGTGCCAGACCCCATTAACTTTCATTTGAGCTTGCAAACAACCTCTTGTGTGTGTCAAGCTGAGGTGGCAAGTACAAACCATAGGAGTAATTGGTAAGGTCAAGTGTGCACAGAAAAGGTGGCTCTCTGCCAGACAGCTGAATTTGCCTTCTGCATTCCAGCTGCTATAGATAAGCACGTCCGCCACCAAGATGGTTTTAGAGGCTATCTCTGCTGTACATGCTCTTACTCTTCCTTCCTTTTTAACCTCTGGGGGCTTTAACTACTAAATGCCTGGTTTGATCAAGAAAACGTGCAAGTGTTGGTCCAGATGATGCTTGGAAAGCTGTTAAGAAACTGCTGAAGCCTTATTGTGGAAGGATGTGCCTGCCTTTACTTTGTAAAGAGCCCAGTCTGAACTGAATTCAGCTTACCATTCAGTAGGCTATTTTGTGGGCAGCTTTGGAAGGGGTTGGTGTTATTTGCAGTCCCTTCCTAAAAGTTCCTTTCCTTACTAGGTTGACTCTGATGGCCAAGTGTTTGGGGTGTTTCTGGTCTGTACCAGAAGGTGCTTCTGAAGTTGAAAGTGGATTTAGGCTACGTGTGTGCTTAGAGGTAGCTTCAGCTGTGGTAACAAGCCACACTGGGCTTCCACACAGCTTTTAGTAACAGCAGAGTAATTAAAATGTGTGCTGAGAGCAGTGGGTGCTCATGGTATCGCTGTGGTGGCTGTTTCCTGAGCATGTTGCAGTTGCACAGTGTGAGCTCTGGTAGGAGTTTTCAGCCGTGTCTGCCTGGGATGCGCACAATTTGCTGCCCTTAAGTGTTTGTAAGTGTTTCCATGAAATTCTTACTGCAGCTTTTTCTTTACTCTTGAGAGAAGTATTGGCTTGATGGTTTGAAGGTCTCTTTTCACATGTAACATGACCTGCAGCTCTTGGGAAGGCTCTGCTGTCCCTTTGGAGAGCCCCAGGAGGGCTGCAGGGCAGTGCTGCTCGGGGCTGTGTGATGCAGCTGCTGGAGCTGGAGGCTCATCCTCACCTCCTCTGAGCTTTAATGGTTGCAGACTAATGGACCAGCACATTCCTCTGCTTGTGTGGTGCTGCCACTGCTGCTCCCCTGGTCTCATGCTGTGAGACAATCACTTCTGTCCACAGACTTGTGCCATGTATTTAATCACATCTCTGGCTTTCTTTGTGCCATCTGCTCTCTCTGCAGAGCAGACAGGACGATTTCTCTGCTTTAACTTAGCTGCAGGTCTCTTATCTCCTAATGTTTGCTCCAGCAGAGCTGGAATTGGAGAGGTTTCTGCAAAGTGCAGTTTGAAAATAGAGCCCTTCCTGGCTGCCCTGGAAGGCTTCTCCTGGCACGTGGTGTATTTGTGGTATCTGGCTCCCCAGGCTTGACTCTAGAGAGCTGCATTCTCCTGCTCCCCTGCCTGCTAGAGCTTGGCAGGGAGCAGACATGCCTGTCAGTGTTGAGCTCTGCAGCACTTGTGCTGCAGGAGGTCTGGGATCCTTGCCCAAAGTGCAGTCCTGATGCTCGAGGAGCGGATCAGAGCAGGAGAGAGGTTTGCTCTGAGCATTTCTGTGACCTCTTCCCAGCCAGGACCGACTTGCTGTGACTGGAAGCTGCTCATTTCTGCTTTGCTTTGTTTTCCTTGCAGAATGGGTATGATTCTTCAATGGGAGGCTGAAGCTTTAGGCAGTGTGGGCTAAAAGACACTCTGGGATTACCCCAGGTATTACCCAAGCAGGTAGGTAAAGTAGAAGCACTGTTGTCTGACAGTCCCCTGCCTTGGGTTTACTTTTTCTGTGCTGCCTCTTGAATGCAGTGCTCTGCTAATGGTAGGCTGTGTACAGATCTCTTCACACCTCCACATCTTCTATATATCCAGGACAGATGGTATATGGAAAACCACGTCATTCCATATGCTGTAAAAATAACTGTCCTGCTCTGCAACGGGGCTGTTTGAAGGCCAGATACGTGCAGTGGATACAATTCAAAGTTTCAAGCATGCAATGGACTACTTTTGAACAAGATTGATGGAGCAAGCTCTAATTCAGTCCGTTGCTGCTCTATTATGGGTGAGCATCTGTCCTAAATTTGCTTGAATGGCAGATGAAGCCCTAAGTATGCTTCATAATGGCTCTGGTTCACGTATGGATGTTTTCAAATTCGTTAGCATCCTGTCAGGAACAGATGGATATGAGCTGGCAAATTGTTCCACTCTGCATGGTGTTCACTGGTGAGGACAGCCCACACTCGGTTACTTCCCTGAACCTGGTAACAGGAGTTGAACCAAGCATCAGATTTGCAGGTCTTGTTCCTCTAAGCCCTTGAACTGAGTCTGAGAGTTTTAGAGTCCTCAAACACTGTTAGGCCCCTCGTGCTGGACAGAAAAGTCTCTCTCCTGGCTTGGTCTTGGCCTGAACAATGCTCTCTTGGCTGCACGTGATGATAGATTTGTTATAATAAAAGCGTCCTGTTCACTTAGCACCAGGCTCCCAGAAGAACTGAGAGGAACTGGGACATCCTTGTTGTGGTACCATCCCACACATCTTCCAGGGGTCTGTTCTAAATCCTAGTTCATGCTGTCAGTCCACCTCTGCTTCACCCGAGTGCAGTGGGGCTATTGAATCCGGAACAGTGGTCCCTGACCTTTTGGGACAGTGAGTGCCCGCAACCACCACATTTATTAAAAGCTTCCTCTGCTTGGTAAGGTGCTGCTGATGGCTTTTCCTGGCTGTGCATTAACACAGGCTCTGCAGATGCCAGGTAGCGCATTTGCATCCTGGTATTGATCTGTTCTGGCCCGTTAATTGGCCACACCACCGAGGGTCCATCGCTTGTGAACAATGAGGAAACTGCTCAAAGGGAGTGAGGTTTGTTACTAATGTAGCACTTTGGGCATAGCAAAGGATGGGAGCACAAAGTACTCATTTATTACTTGCCTGCTGGGGTCTTGCAGGCTGGTGCCATGAGGTGAGCTGCAGGCTGGCTGCTGCTTTCTGTCCTCCTAAAGTCTGTGTTGCCTCTGTAGAGAAGTGTATAGCTATTGTATGAGAGCTGGGCTTCTGAGAGCCAGTTTGACATCCTCAGCTTATCCAGAAGGGATCCATTGCCTGGGTGCCTGCGTCCATCTGACAGTGGTGGGAGTTGTTCAGTTGGTGCATGGAGGTCTCTGGGCTGAGCAGTCGCAGGCCCTGCTGTGTGGGTTGGGATGGAGCCATCCAGGAAGGGGTGGCCAAGGCCATGGTACGCCAGTCTGCCCGGATTGTAAGTGAACAAGGTTGTGTAACCCAGAAGAGAGCATCAGCATGGGTCAAACATAGAGTGGTGTGTTTTCCATGCTGACACAACTGCCGGATTTGGTGGTTGGAATGATCTCATGTGGCCATGACACCTGGCTGCAGTCGTGTGGTAGGATTTGTCAGGGTGCCTCTGAAACCGGTTTCACAGTCTTGTGGTGGGTTTGGAACGTCCTTTTCACTATTGGAAGCTCCCATGAATGTTCAGAGGGCTGAACATCGGCAGTCTGCAGCAGCACGCTGAAGCCTGAGCTCCAGATCATGAGTGGTGATACCTGTGGGCCTCGTGTCCTGCTGGTGCAGGATTCATCCTTGCTTGAGAAACAGGTTTGCTTGCTGAGGGCTGAATGTAAACTTCAAGTAGGGTCAGGACACTTCTGGAACAAGGTGACCTTTTTGGTTTATAGCAATGCCTGTTGTTTCTCTGAAGGGCAAGAATACCAAGATGAGCTTAATACTGGGAAGCAGCTCCGTGCACTCTTGGTTTCTGGTGCTCATGGCTGGTGTAATACTGAGTTAGCAAACTGTCCCCTGGTGCTGCAACATCCTTAAACTGATTGAGACTGCTGCCTTAGAGAGGAAATGTGGAAGGAGGCTGGTCACTTGGCTGCAGGTCTCAGGGAAAAGAGCACGTTTCCCAGTTGGAGTTTCTCAGGAGGACAAGTCTGGGTCCTGTTCTGGCTGCTAGGGGGTTGCAGGACTCCTCAGGAGTGAGGAGTCATCGCTGCCCTCTCAAATCAAGAGGAGAGGTTCCTGAGGGTGACCTCCTGCAGTTCACTCCACACTGACACCGTGTCAGATCTTGTCAGGCTTTCTGCTAGAGCTGCTCTAAATACCAGGTAGATGGAGAGCATTTAACTTGGTGTCGGAGGAAGAGAGCAGCTGAGGAAGTGCAGAAGGGAAGGCATTGCTTCCTCTTGTCTAGAATTTTGCTAAGAGGTTTCTTGGGAGAACAGCTCTATGGTCCTTGAAGCTGATTTTGGCCTGCAGATTGGAGCTGCCACCTCCCAGGTTGATAGCCTGGTGGGTTCTTTCGTATCAGAGGCCTGAAGCTCATTTTGAGTGCAGTAACTTCTCTTGCAGGAAGACCCCACAAGTCTAAAGGTGGCTTGGAACTCCTAAGGAAGGGCTCAGTGGCAATAATGGTCAGACTCTGGTGTGCCTGACCTGGCACCCTGGATTTGTAGTTTCTGGAAAATGTCTTCACAGTAACATGAACCCATATGAATCCCCGAGTGCTGTGCTGCTGCGTTCAGCTGACAGAGCAGTGAGACTAAAGGGACTGTCATCTGTGAGCTGTCTGTGCCTGACTGACCCAGCGTGCCAGTTACTGAGTAAACTGAGCTCAGTCTCCCCTAGCACAGGCTGTCATGATGATCTGATCGGGGTTGTTAGATCTGAAGTGAGGGTAGCATCATGGTGAGGTGCTGGCGGGGGCTGAAGGACAAGGAAGAGCGTGTATGCTGTGGTGGGATGTCTGTGCATTGCTTTTGGGACATCTCTTCCTCATTTTCTCAGGTGGGATGCAGGATTACAACTATGTGTGGGCCAACTGCTTTGAGATCACGTTGGAGCTGTCCTGCTGCAAATATCCTCCGACCTCTGAGCTCCAGCAGGAGTGGGAGAACAACCGGGACTCTCTCCTTGCCTTCATTGAGCAGGTAGTGTCGGCAGCAGCTGGGGAACCCGGGTGTCCACAGTGGGCTGAGAGCACCGTGTTCACTTGTTCTTGTGGCTTGGTTTGCTGTGTGTGGTAACACAACTGCAAGTGCTGTGCAGGGGTTGGTGGCTAGAAAGCTGCTGTGTGCCTCTGTGGTTCTGCCACAGTTCCCACATCCTCCAGGACGGCAGAGCTCCCCTGAGAGGGGCCTCGTGGGGTGTAGTGTTCAGTAGTGCAGTTATTGCTGAGTAATGTACACACTGAACACCTGTATGGCCTCGTTGCTGTGAATTTCCAGTGATGTTCAAAAGCACCAGTGCCGCTGAAACCTTGGCTTGCATTTGTCTCCAGATGCCCATGGATGAGTTGAGTAGGTGAAAGTTTAGGATGGGAAAGGAGCTGCGTTTTGTCTCTTGATATAGCGTGTAACCCTGCTATGTTCATGTTGTTATGCTGATGAATTGTTAGGGGGGATCAGTTCTGCGATCTTGCTGCCTTCCCTTTGGTGTCCTCTGCTTTGCCTGGGGAAGGGCAAGGGGTATTGTTGGCTGGGGATGTGGTTCCCCTGTTGTTTCCTGTCTTCAGCCAAGCTCTTGCACCGTTTTCCTCAGGTCCACATTGGTGTGAAAGGCTTTGTCAAGGATGCAGTCAGTGGAGCTGGCCTGGAGAACGCAACCATTGTTGTTGCTGGTATTGCTCACAACATCACTACGGGCAGATTTGGTGATTACCATCGGCTGCTTGTGCCTGGGACCTACAACGTGACTGCAGTTGTAATGGGGTAATGTCTCTGTGGCAGCCTGCAGCCACACTGCCAGCTACTCGTGTTCCTTCATGTATTTCTTGTCCCAAAGCATCTTGTGTATTTAAGGGGCTTGGCTGGAAGGACCAGTGAAGGACTCCAGCTTAGAGCTGCAGCTGTGTTTGTTTGCCCCATGCCCCACTGCAGCAGAGTGCTGTTGGATGTCACCTTCGTTTCATTGCTTGTATTGATCTGCATCTAAATTCTTGGGCAAAAGGAGAAAGTGGAGTAGGGTCACCCCAGTAAGAGTTGTGTTGTCCCAAGTCTGGGTGTGAAGGTGTAGCTTGTCCCTAGGCTACCTCTGTGAGAGCCTGTGGCTTCTTTCCTGGTGAGTCTGTAAACAGGAACTTCTGCCTCTGTGACACAGCAAGGACAGCAGCGTAGCTGGGTCTGGTAGCAGTGGGATGTGTCCTGTAGGCTTGTTCTCTGGTGAGTCTCTTGCATAGTCCATCCCAGTGGGTTCAGGTCTGAAGAGTAGGCTGGAGTGGTGGAGGGCTTTGGCTTTGAGCAAGGAGGTTCTGGAGGGCCTCCTTGCTGAAGCCAGCTGTCTATTTCACAGCTACACACCAGTGACCAGAGAGAACATCGAGGTGAAGGAGGGAGCAGCAACAGAAGTGGATTTCTCCTTGCAGCCAACTGTAATACTGCCATCATTTAATGTCACGCAGTTCACAGCAATGTCTGCTCCTGCCTCTACCATCACCCCCACCCCTGTGCAGGCAGGGGTCCCGAGCACAGCCTCTCTCCATCAACCCATCCAACCCATGGACTTCCGTCACCATCACTTCTCAGACATGGAGATCTTCCTGCGGCGCTACGCCAACGAGTACCCCAGAATAACCCACCTCTACTCTGTGGGCAAGTCAGTGGAGCTGCGGGAGCTCTACGTAATGGAGATCTCTGACAATCCTGGTGTCCATGAAGCAGGTAAAACATGGAAAATCCTTTTTAATGAGGCACAAATGCAGGTGGCAGACCCTTTTGGTGTTGGGGGAGCAGAAGGGTAAATAGGTAAATGATCTGCAAAAGGGGTAGTGAGAGGTCTCTAAGCTTTAATGAAGTGGTTATAATTGTCTCTTTGGCGTGGCCGTGTTTCTGCAGGTGAACCAGAGTTTAAGTACATTGGGAACATGCATGGGAATGAAGTTGTGGGGCGAGAGCTTCTCCTGAATCTCATCGAGTACCTCTGCAAGAACTTTGGCACAGATCCTGAAGTGACAGATTTGGTCCAGAGCACACGGATCCACATCATGCCATCTATGAACCCTGATGGCTATGAGAAGTCCCAGGAAGGTATTGCTGCCTGTGCCGGAACATCTGTGGGGTTTCTGGCTCTGAAAACAAGCTTTTGGGCTCTTGGTACCTCTGAGAAACCTGGAAGTCTTGTTGGAGGAGAAGCGGTCTCTGCACAGGGAGGCTGGGAAGGGTCGTGGTGCGTGTGTGGGATGAGCGGGTGAATCCCACATTGCAGGATATGGGCAGTCGACTGATGCTTGTGGCTGTTGGAGAGAGCTCTTATGCTTCAGCACGGCTATATGCTGCCCCTCTTTGGGTCCCCTTATGGTTTGTGGCTATCCCAAGCCATGTTTAATATTAAAGACATTCCTTTGACACAGCTCTTGCTTGCTGTGTTTTGGTCCGTGCTCTTAGTAACATGTGATGTGGGAGCCAGGCTGTCTGCAGAGCACTCCTCCAAGGATAATATAGACTTCTATCATGATGTTGAAATTGGCAAAAACATCCTGTAGGGAAGTCCTTAAAACTTTGTGGCTCTTGCAGATTGGCAGAACAAAGCCTGTGTGTCCAGAGTGATTTTTCTGGAAGCAGAGTTCTGCTTGGGGTTAGCAAAAGAACTTGTCCAGCTGGTTTGAGGAGGTGAGCTCTGAGGTTTCTGTGGTCATGGCATCTGACTCTGGCATTGTTCATGGTAAACTGAGTGGCATTGAGAGCCTGTGCAAGCACCTGCAGAGAGGGCCCCCAGACACCTCTGTGTGCAGAGCAGGCCTCTTGCTGAAGGAGAACATGGGTGTCCCCTCAGTTTGGGGTGCAGGAAGCCAGCACTGTTCTGTTCTCTGCTGTCATCTCTTCATTGATTGTTGTAAGCTCTGTAGTAAGAGGATGAAGCCTCCGCACTGAAGTGAGAACTCGCACAGGGCACAAACTTGAACTTGTGTTTCATTTGCAGGAGACAGAGGAGGCACCGTTGGCAGAAACAACAGCAACAACTACGACCTGAATCGGAACTTCCCAGATCAGTTTGTCCATGTGGCAGACCCTCTGCAGCCAGAAACTCTTGCTGTCATGACCTGGTTAAAGACTCACCCATTTGTGCTCTCAGCAAACCTGCACGGAGGTAAGGGCAGCCAAACCCAGCTCCTTCCTCTGCTGAGGTGCACGGGATGGGAGTTTGCAGGGATATCTCCACAGTGTTCTAGTGAAGGCAATCAGGTTCCTGCAACAGGAGTAAGGCCATTTGCAAAGGGCTTACACAAAGAGTAAATGAACCTTTTTGTGCTGCTGGAAAGGGCTCAGAAGCTGGAAATGGAGGGTGAAAACCATGTTTCCCAGCACATTTGTATGGAGTTGGAGATGCTGCTGGGAGGATTCCAACCACTTCTCTGGAGGCGGCACATGCTTTGGGAAGTAGCAAGCACGCTGCCCGCTGGGAGATGGGGATGGATGCTCTCCTCAGTGGTTACTCAGCAGCTGGATCTGGGAATGTGATACAGTGCTGCAGCTGTTAAAGGCTTCATAACAGTAATAGAGTGAAGAGAACAAGATGTAATCCTGAGGGTTCCCTGCCTTGAGTTGCATGGCAGAACTATGACATTTGCTGTAATTTCATTATCTTTTTGGAGTGATGTAAATTAAATCTCTGTATTGCAGCTTATTCCCCAGACACTGTCTGCTGGCTTGTAGCTGTGGTAACGTGCAGGTGGCTGCTTTGTGCTAGCATGTTGAATTCTGTAGTGTAGCAGTACCGTGTGGGTACAAGAGACCTGGCAGTTCTCCAGCAGTGGTGGTGTCTGGGCTTCGACAGTGCCATTAGTGCAGCTTGCTTGGGGAAAGCTTCAGAAAGCCAAAGGGGTTGTAATGTCAGTGCTTGCAATTAGCTCCAGAAGGCTGAAAAACTACAGCAGTTGGGCCAAGAGCGTGGTGCATGTTCTAGGAAATCCCTCCCCTTGCTTTCCCTCTTCTGAAAGCAGTTATTATAAGGTTACGTTCATCACTTTTATATGTAAGAGCCAAGCCTTTGATGTGCTGTGGTGTGGGTTCACCTTCCCACCTGGGTGTGATCTGTCTTCCGGTGCTTTTGTTATCTCTTCTACCCTCTGGGCTTAATGCTTTGTTTAATGCCAAGTCTTGAGAAGCGGAACATTGGTACTGGTTGGAGAAAAGGAAAAATTTCCCCTATTAGGCTGAGGGATCACTTGGAAAGTGTGCAAGTATGAGTCAAAGCTTGTTTCCCTTGCAGGTTCTCTGGTGGTTAATTACCCCTTTGATGATGATGAGCAAGGAGTAGCCATATACAGTAAATCTCCAGATGATGCTGTGTTTCAGCAGTTGGCACTTTCCTATTCTAAGGTAAAGCTCTAATGGGAAGACAGGCACATCCTGCTGGGATAAATCCTAGAGCACAGGAGCTGACACACCGCAGAGTGGTAGAAAATGCTCTGTATGGGCTGGGAGGAGAGCAAGGAGGGGTTGGAGTTGGGTGTGGGTGCAGTCTGTTTGTGCTGCAGCCATACAAACACACATCTACAGGAACCTCTGTGCTTGGTAACCCTGAGTGTGTGACTCATGTTAGGACAGAAGTGCCAGTGCCTATGGAGTGGAGACTTAGCTTCACATGTTGTATCTTGTTTTATAGGAAAATACAAAGATGTACCAGGGAAGCCCTTGTAAGGATATGTACCCCACTGAGTACTTCCCACACGGCATCACTAATGGGGCTCAGTGGTACAACGTTCCAGGTAAAGTAGACCTTAAATCTCTTGCACTGTTTGTCCCCAAGTTAATGCATGTGCAACCTAAAGAACTTAGTCTGCTCAGTCACAGACTCAGCACTGGTCAGCCCAGGTTACTGGGACTCAGGTTTCTTTTCTAACCTCTTTAATAAAGTACCCAGATTAAGTTATTCCTGGGGGAAGGAATTTATAGTGTAGTTTTTCTGGTTATTAACAAAATGCTTTCATAAAATTTTACAGCCCTATATTAGCATGAAAGGTATTTACAAGATGGATGGCTATTTGCCTGCTAGTCTGGCTTCCCTTTGAAGCTTTAATCTTGCCCTGTATAAAAGCCTCTTTTCAACTGTAAAATGTGTGCTGTAGTTTGTATGTCATCTTTCTCTACTATCTGGTACACCTTTTTTGTAGAGCTGTGGTACAGTTGCCTTCAGAAGACCTTGTCAAAACCTTTTTCACATTCCTGTTGTAGGTGGGATGCAGGATTGGAATTACTTGCATACAAACTGCTTTGAAGTGACCATTGAGTTGGGCTGTGTGAAATACCCAAAAGCTGAGGAGCTGCCCAAGTACTGGGAGCAGAACCGCCGATCCCTCCTCCAGTTCATGAAGCAGGTGAGACACAACTTTGACCTCAAGCACTTGTAGGAGCTGCCTCTGGGCTTTATATTAGACATGCCAGGATGAATGCACTGCTCTGTGGGCTGAAGTGAGTGCTGCTTCCTGGCCACACTGGCCACCTGCTCCACAGAAATCATCCTCATCACACGTGTCTCAACTCCTCCTTTTCCCTTTTCTCAACATGCAAAAAATCTGTATGAAAATAGCAACCAGGTGATGCCAGTATGGGCTTTTTATTTAGCACTGCCTTGGTTTTCCCTAGGTTGGAGTAGCCCTTACATGCTGTACCCATCTGAGCTGGGGCTGGTGGTAGTGCTGCACAGCCAGGGTATGCAAACAGAGGTGTGGAGCAGAGAGTGCTCTGGTGCCACCCTGGGCCAAACAGTTGCTCATTGTACTCATCAGGTGATAGTTGTCCATGCCAGCTGCTGGCGAGTTGAACCTGAGCCCTTTCAAGATGTGTCTCTGGGAATGCTGAACCTCCTGGGCTGGGAGGTGGTGGGATCTGGGTGTCAGTGCTCTCACAGGGATGTGGGGAGTGGGAGGCAGAGGAGGAGCTGGCACTCAGCAGGGCTCTGGGTCTGTGTGCAGGTTCACCGTGGCGTCTGGGGGTTTGTGCTGGATGCTATGGATGGAAGGGGGATCCTGAATGCCACCATCAGTGTTGCTGACATCAACCACCCGGTGACCACTTACAAGGATGGAGACTACTGGCGCCTCTTGGTCCAGGGGACATACAAAATCACAGCATCTGCCCGAGGGTGAGCAAACAGCAGCACAGCTGACTTCCCAGTCACTAGTTCCATCACTTCTGCCCTACAGCAGGTGTAGACATGGGTGTTTTTCCTGCCCTCTGCCCTGTGCAGACTTAGCAGTGTAATGCTACCCTGATATCAAAGACTGCTCACTCGGCACCAATGTGCAGTCCAAACCTTCTCTTGTTAGGAGGTGATGTGGAGAAGGAGCTGATAACTTAATGTCTTTAGGGGAAATTCTCTTGCTGGCAGCTGCCCACAGCAATGACTTCATCAGTTCAAGTGCTGCCAAAACCTCTGTTTTGAAGCAGCCTGACTTCTTGTGCGGCCAGCCTGCCACGTAACCCTGCAACACCTGAGCCAAAAGCAGCCCAGCGCCATGTTGAGGCCTGAGCTGCTCGCTCTCCTCCCATTCCCGTGTCCTTCGGAACTGTTCTTGCTCTTCATTCTCACACGTCTCCCGTTTGGCTGGGAGCAGTAGCAATCTCATGTGAGTGTCTAGTCAGGAAGCGGGATGGATTGTTGTGCGAGGTCTCAAATGCTTGATGCTTCCTTGTGCCTTCTCTTCCCTGGGCAGGTACGATCCAGTCACTAAGACGGTGGAAGTCGGGAGCAGAGGTGGGGTGCAGGTCAACTTCACCCTTTCACGGACAGACATCAAAGTGGAGGAGGGGAAGGTGCCAGTCTTGAACACCCCGGACACCAGTGACCCCAGTGAGAAGGAGTTTGAGACCCTGATCAAGGATCTCTCTGCTGAGAATGGCCTGGAGCGCCTCCTGCTCACCTCCTCAGGGAATGTCGCTCCCTACCGATACCGCTTTTACAAGGACCTTTCCGAGTTCCTCCGAGGCCTCTATCTGAACTACCCGCACATTACAAATCTCACCAGGTGAAAACTCACAGCAGCACCGCTCAGCTCCTCCTGAGCAGCAGCCTGTGGTAGTGAAGTAGTGAAATGATGAGCCATGAGCTCAGTGCAGAGATGGGGACCTCATCCCTCCCTTTCCCTGTGGTCCCTGAGTTTGGGGGAGCCAGGTGCAAGGGCTTGGTGGCGGAGCACTGGCTGCAGGACCTTACAGATGCATCTGGGTGCTTTTTCCAGAGATGTATTTACTGATTTAAACCTGGGGTGCTGTCAGTTTCCCCGGGGTGCCTGGGACTGGTGATATTCCAGCACTGATATCCCAAGTGTCTGCAAAATATTTCTGTTCCAAATCCCTTCTAACATCCACCCTGCTCAAGAGTCCCCAGAATAAGTGATCAGTTTGGCATACAAATCCCAGATGGCTTTTTCATTGTCTGCCTTCAGTTTTTGGTTCAGCAGTGTGAGACGTGTTTGGGTTAGCTTGCGCTGAGCCAAGGTCCTGCCCTCCTGCAGAAGACCAGCTGCTGCAGTCCTCTGCTATTCTTTGTGACCTGTAGTGCTTGCCCTCTGTCAGCTTTACAAAGCACAAATCTCTTTGTTCCAGGACCTCATTTGCTTGTTGTTACCAGGCACAATGTGCTCATGTGCTGTCCCAGCTGATGCCAAAGCTGCTTGTCTCATCTGTAGCCTCTATTGTCCTTCCAGTTGCATCAGCCCCGATTGCGTTCCCTGCTTTGCTTGCATTCCGTTTGCTAATTTAATGGCATGACTGTGGCAACAAGTTCTGCATTACTGGAAGTAGGGCTGCTTTTGTCCTCTGCTGCATAAATTAGTTTAATGTCCAGATGTATCTTGCTTTGAAGGAAGAAAAAAGCCACAAACAAAGCCAACAATGGAAGCACAGAGGCATTTAGTAGTTCCACATTTAGCATCATAACCTATATAGGGATACATGGAGCATTGGGTGTCTTGTACATCTGGACCTGGACATATTTCCACAGATGCTTGTGTTCAAACTGGTGTTCCTAGTGAATTCTGTTCAGTGCTGCTGCAGATCTGCCCTTGGGATGTGGTTGTGTTTTGTCTGCCTTTGCAGCCTCTCGGAGGTTGGCAGCACTTCCCTCCTGTACCAGGCGTGCAGCTCTGTTCCTGAGCTCACGCTCTGCTTTTCATCTCTTGGCAGTTTGGGTCAGAGCATTGAGTTCCGTCAGATCTGGTCTCTTGAAATCTCCAACAAGCCCAACCAGACCGAGCCTGAGGAGCCGAAGATCCGCTTTGTTGCTGGTATTCATGGAAACGCTCCTGTTGGTACTGAACTGCTCCTGTCACTGGCAGAATTCCTTTGCATGAATTATAAGAAGAACGCTGCTGTTACAAAGGTGAGGAGCCAATGCAAGGGACCATCTTGGGAATCTTCCAGCTGTATCCTGAGAAAACAGTGCTCACTGGGAGAGACTTGCCTTGTTAACACTGACATACGGTGATCCTATGTGTAGTGGGGGAGGTGTTGTGAGATCCTCAGGGCAAGTGGGAACCCCTAACTGCAATTCCTAGAGTGAGATCCAGGGAAATTAGCCTTTCTAATTGCACTTTATGTACTGTTCCTCCTTTTTATGCAGCTGATTGACCGAACACGGATTGTGATTGTGCCTTCCCTGAATCCAGATGGACATGAGATAGCCCAGGAGAGAGGCTGCACATCGAAGATAGGCCAGACTAATGCTCATGGCAAAGATCTGGACACAGACTTCACAAGTAAAGCAAACTGAAGCACAGTGATGTGCAGTGTCTCTGTAATAGTGCAGGCTCCTTCTGGCTGCTTTAGGTTTGGGTATAATGATTTGGTTACAGAGTCTGTCTGTACAGTGAGCAGCACTCCTGCCCTGCAGCCCAGGGAGCAGAGGTGCTGGAAAGCTTCCAGTGCTTGGTTCCCCCTTACACATGGTAATTTGCAGCTTCTTATTTGCAAGAAAAACGAAGAGCAGAGCTCGTGAGAAACGGTCCAGAGGTTGGACAACACACAATATGTTTTCCTGTTAACTTGTTTCTTTCAGCCCCTGATTTCTGAAAAATGCCTTCTGTTCATGCTCCCCAGAAGGTCTCCTTTTACTTTCCATGCTTTTCTGGTTTCAGTAACTGCCTGTCATTGGCAGGTCATTGGTGATACTGCAGGCAAACACATGAAATAGTCGTGTGTCACATCTGTTTAGCTTTGCAGGTGAATTCCCCCCATGGGTAGAGTGGTCTAAGTGCCTTATTACTTGACCTGTTAGGTGCATCTGCTGCATAATACATGAAACAAACTTAATTTCATGCATAGACCAAGAATGTACTTCTGGCCTCTCAAATAGCAGAGGAAATTGATGTCAGTTCCCTTTTGTATTTGTTGTTCTGGTTTATAGGCAATTATTCCCAGTACTTGGACACACTGGAGCCTGAGACCAAAGCCATCATGGAGAACTTGATACTAAAGCGGGATTTCAGCCTCTCTGTTGCACTAGATGGAGGATCTCTGCTTGTCACTTACCCATATGATAACCCATCACAGACAGGTATGATGAACACCTCCAGGGCCTTGCATGCAGTTACTCTTGGGCTCTCCCTCTTCTTGGACTTCTCTCTTGGGCAGAAGTCCATGTAACTGCATGGTTTAGGAGGTTTTTTGTGCTGATGGTGTTCTGTAGCCTCCTTCTGTGTCCAGCCCTTTGTACGTGGGGTTGACAGTGTTAAGTAAAACTATAAAACCTCAGAGGATTCAGCAGTGGGGCAGAACACTTCCTATGTCTGTAGTTCAACCTTTCTTCTGCTAAAGCCACTATGAAGTCTGCTTTTGATACCACCTCAGTGTCAGGGAAAATCTGGAATGGCCTTGAAACATGTCTCTTTAATAAAGGGTCTTGGGGTTAGAATGGGAATCTGATCCTCCAGGGAATAGGAGCTGCACTCTCAAACTCTGATTTTTCTCTTTGTAGTGGAGAACAAAGAAACACTGAAGCATTTGGCATCTGTGTATGCAAACAACCATCCACTGATGCATTTGGGCCAGCCAGGCTGTCCCAATAAGTCAGGTATGTTTGGCTGAATCCTTTAACCCAGCGTGTGCTAGACTCTATCTGATACCTGTGTCCTTGCTCTCACAGATGAGAACATCCCTGGCGGTGTCATCCGTGGCTCTGAATGGCACAGTCACGTGGGGAGTATGAAGGTACTTCATCACAGCACAAGGCTTCCTATCTCTGTTAAACGAACATTGAAAATGTATTTGCTCTGATGTCTGAGCAAAACTCCCCCACTCTGCAAAGCTTTTTGAATACCACCTCTTGTAACTGTGGTTTTGGCTTTTGCAGGATTTCAGTGTCACGTTTGGTCACTGTCCTGAGATCACAGTTTATACTAGCTGCTGTTACTTCCCGAGTGCGGGACAGCTTCCCGGCCTGTGGGCAGAGCACAGGAAATCTCTCCTTAGCATGCTGGTGGAGGTGAGCCACAGCTGGGGAGCAAATTCTGGCAAGGAGGGAAGGTAGTGGGCTGGATGGGAAGGGAGAAGAGGAAGGGAACAGTATGGAGGAGGCTCCTTGTGGCTTTGTTGGTGCTGTGTAATTACAGACAGTCATAACTTAGACTGTATGAGGAATGAACTGAACAGAGGCATCAAGTGACCACAGTATGTGTTGACCTGAGAGTTGTGTAAGTATGAGAGTTAATGGTCTGTGCTGTATTGCCTCACAGTGGGCTGAGTAGTCCTTGTAGTGCTCTGCACTTCTATTTGTTCTGGGCGTCAGGGATGGACTCTGTTTTGAGGGGAAGATTAGTTATATATTTTAGTTACAAATGTGCCACACATGTGCATCTGAATGTGATGCGTTTGAAATGCTTTCTTTCAGGTCCAAAAAGGAGTCCATGGCTTTGTCCAAGACAAGAGTGGCAAGGCGATTTCTAAAGCTATCATTGTTCTTAATGAAGGTTTGAGGGTCTTAACTAAAGAAGGTGGCTATTTCCATGTGCTGTTGGCTCCAGGTTTACACACTATCAGTGCAGTTGCTGAAGGGTACCAGCAGAAACATGTCAAGGTAGGTGAATGTTTGTATTGGAAATTTTCCCTCTGCTCCCTGTCATATAAAGGCATCCCTGTCTGGTCTCTGCCTTGGCTGTGTTTAGCTGTTGGTTAACTGCTCGAGTAGCTGTTTTCTGCCTTGATATAATGAATGGAGAAGAATTTCCTAGCACAGCAGGGTTGTTTCAGGAAGTGGCTTTTCTTTCCATTGCACTTGTCTTTGCTGACCAGGGCAGGACTGGGTGGATGCCAAGTATCTCCTTCATCTTGACACCTGAGAGAGGTGAAAGCTTAGGGACACTCTGAGCTCTTGTATCTTTCTGCAGGTCTTTGTTCGTCACGATGCACCCAGCTCAGTGTTCATTGTATTTGACACGGAAAACAGGATATTTGGCCTGCCAAGGGAGCTGGTTGTGACTGTTGCAGGTAAAGTGACACAACTGATCAAAGCTTTGAGCTTCGCTCTCTGTACTGGTTCATGCTGGCAATGACCCTTCACTGAACTGGAAAAGTAGCCTGAAGACATAAGCCATCTCCTGCTTTCCCTTCTGAACATGTGCTTATTCTTGCAAACTGGTCCAACAATCTTTGGATCTGGTGATGCTGGACTAGCAGAGGGGAGAGAAGAGGAAGTAGAGGGTGTTGCAGGGGTCTGAAGGGTTTAGAATTAACTTTGACATGCCTGGAATGGGGGAAGCCTGGTTGTGTGTGGAGCTGGGAGCTAGATCTTCCTGCTTCTTCAAGGTGCTGTGGCACCAGGTAAGTATTAGTACTTACTTATTTTGTCAAGGTGGCAGCTGCTGGAAGGCAAGAGTTTGCACCCAGTCTGCAGAGGAGCTCAGTGGTGCTGTTCCAGATTGTGAGCACAGAAAATAAAGCTAGTGCAGTCCTGTCTGGAAGAAGCTGTCATGCGTGGCATGTCTGCTGTGGCCTAGGAGGAAGGAGCAGGGTCATAGTGAAGCGAGACAAATGGTTGTGATTGAGGAAGGAAAGAGAGATGGTGGCAAGCTCAGGAGCCTCCCATAAACTTTGATGTCTTGTCTCTGGCAGGTGCAAGTATGTCTGCTCTGGTCCTTACTGCCTGTATCATCTGGTGTGTGTGCTCCATCAAGTCCAACAGACACAAGGATGGCTTCCACCGCCTCCGGCAGCACCACGATGACTACGAGGATGAAATCCGCATGATGTCCACAGGCTCAAAGAAATCACTCCTGAGCCATGAATTCCAGGATGAAACAGACACTGAAGAAGAAACACTGTACTCCAGCAAACACTGACACTCCCAGGCAGGAAGGAAGGTTTCCATGGACCAGACCCAGTGTGGGGGCCAATCCCTGTGGTTCAGTTTTGAAACATTAGCTTGCAGGATGTGTCCTCCAGAGGTGCGGGTGGCTGCTCCCAGTTCTCTTCTATTTGCTCTGTTCCTATGTACATGCAAATTAGTGGATGCTGGGGGCTGGTTTCAGGCTAAGGACACTGCTTGTTACGGTTTTGGATCAAGATCTGGAGGTTCACGTGAGGTTGTTTGAAAGGCAACTTAACAGGGTGGCCAGCAGTTCCTAGCACTTCCCCAGCATCTCAACACAGCAAGCAGATGGTGGGGAAGTGCCCCAAGACCTGCAGGGAGTCATAGTTCCAAAACTCCAGAGCAGTTTCTCTTCCTGTTTTGATTTCATGTTTTCCACTCTGTACTTGGGGAGAAGCCACATCCTTCACTTGACTCCATGTTCTGCAGCGCAGCCCTTGGAAGAAGGGCCTCCCCCCAAAAAAAAACCCCATCCCTTGGTTCTCAGCTGCTTCCTTGGAGCTTCTTCCCACCAGGAGATGCTGTGGCCTGCTATGATCAGCAGTGAGAGCTGGGGGAGATGACATCCACTCTTGATGTGAGCTGGAGGAAGGAGCAGATGTCAGAGCTTCAGTGGACCCTGACTAAGTTCGGTTGCTTGCCAGCTCTGTGGTACTGCTGTGCCTGACTTCTGGGGAAGAAAGAAGCTTTATACCCATCACTCCTGGTTGCTTTCATTTGTGTAGTAGACTTGGCCTCTGGGGTTTCATGTTAGCATTGCAACGGCACGGTGTCTGAAAGAGCAACTGGAGGTTGTTCTAAGCAAATGGAGAAACTGATGGTGTTGGATACTGTTAGAAAAGCAATTAGTTACTGACTCCATCTGATCAGTCTTGCTCAAGTGTGCCACTGTTCAGGAGGAAAGAGTGAAATGTGACCACTGCATTGTATTGCACTCCTATTGGAGCAGCAGGGAGAGGTCATGGGAGTATCCATGCCCCAGCTTGGGTCTTAAATTTTGAAGCTCTCTGCCATTGCCTAATGCCATTTAGTGATCAGAGCACTTTGGAAACACCCTCATCAAGCTCTGGTGATGGTGGGCATGAGCTTAGCTGCTGGTTTGACTCTTTTCTGCCCTGAAGTATGTAGCAAGAGCTCCACCTGCTTGTATGTCTGCTGCTGCAGGGACTGAGTGCAAGGTGTGGGGACGGGCTGAATGGCTGTGCTGAAGGAGAAGGAAAAAGCAGCCACATCCTGTTTTGTCGCACTTGGCAGGAAAGGGGAGCTGCAGTGTGCATCCCCCAGGCATGTGGGATTTGGGGGGAATAGAAGTGATGGCCAGAGGGGAAGAATGGCTGAAAGGGTTGATTTCCAAAGTGTTGATGCGTCTCTGATGTTCCTGTGCTTTCTGGGCAGAAGGTTGGACTTAGAATAGGCACTTATTTCCTTGCTGCTCATGTTCTTTTTTTTAACCCTTGCTTTACTGACTTGAACTCCAGGATGCAGGAGCCTGGCACAGCAATGTCTTGGGCATCAACTTTGCCCTGAGCTGATCTGTTCTCCAGCAACCTGGGGAGGTTCACTAGTGAATTCTACATATGGTGGCTATTGGGGGGTGTTTGAACCCAAATGTATGACGGGGTCTGTTCTGCAGGGTTCTGACTTGGTCCTCTCTGGGGAAACAGTGCAGTGGGTTCCCTATTGAAGGCTGCTGGGCCCCTGTCACCTGGGGAAGGAGCAGTTCCTCACCTCAGCATGTGGTAGGTGCCCATCCAGAACCACATGCCTGTGGTGCCACGCTTGTAGTCGCAGCTGATTCTGTGCAGCCGGTGGAGGGACAAAGGGAACCCTTCCACCAGTTACACCTTCCCTGTTCCACAGGGAATTCTATTGCAAGAAATGTGTGTTAAGACCAGGCTTGGGTGCAGGGAGATGAGGCTAAGCGTTGCTTCTGCTCCTGCCCTGCGTTGCTGTGGTGTGAAAGCTGCTCTTGAGCCATGAACATCTCTGCTTGCTCCCAGCTCATCATGCTGTGGAGTTGGGCCATGACCCTTTCCCATGGGTGATGGGCTGCAGCACAGCAGCCCTCAGTAGTGCTAACTCTGCCTAACCTCGGAACCTCCCCTGCTTCTGAGGGTTTTAACGAGAGACCCAGCTGGGCTTTATGTTAAAGTGAAGTTTGCAAATGGTCCTTAGGGCTCTGTTTGGGTTTCATTTGCTCTGGCAGCAGGTGCTGGGCTGAGCTGGCTTTGCTTTGTCCCACTAGCAATAACCCTCCTTAGAACTGGCCCTTTCCCTCCCAGAGTGGTTTTTGGCAGTAGCTTGCAGTAGGTGTGTGGGTTTGTGCGGGTTTGAGACATTTTGCCAGCACCTGAGACTTTTCTACACAGCAGGACCTGGGGGGGGGGGGAGGGTCTGGCTCTCGCTGTGTGCTCAGGGCTGCAGCAGGAGCCCCTGGGGATGTTGGCACCAGTTGGGGAAGGCAGGAGCCGGCTCCCCTCGCTGTCTGCCCCTCCACCCGCCCGAGCAGGGCCCCCGCAGGCGCTTGTCCCTGGAGCGTGTCCATGCACTGTGCCTTCAAATGTCTGTTTTTTAAGGGACTTGAATCACCTTTTCCTGGCGGCGGGAGCGAGGCCTGGCTTTGCCCTCAGCCTCTGTTTTTTACCTGTAAACTGAGATCCGATAATCCGTATAAAACTATTTTGATGTCCATTTGGGTTGTCTCCTTCTTCCTACGGCGTGGGTTTGGTGCTGCAAGGAGGATGCTGGTGCGGTTGGACCTCAGCTCCTGTTTGAGTTCAGTTCTGTGCCCCTTGCTAAAAGGTGTTGAAGTGCTGGAGCTGGTCCAGAGCAGGGCAGTGGAGCTGGTGAAGGGGCTGGAGCACAGGTGTGATGGGGGATAGCAGAGGGGAGGGTTTAGTCTGGAGCAGAGGAGGCTCAGGGGTGACCTTGTCCCTCTCTACAGCTCCCTGACAGGAGGATGGCATGAGGTGCAGGGGTTGACTGGCATCTTCTCCCAGGTTCCAAGTGACAGGACAGGAGGAAGCGGCCTCAAGCTGCACCAGGGCAGGTTTAGATGGAGCTGAGGAACAATTCCTGCCCCAGAGGGTGCTCAGGCATTGGAACAGGCTGCCCAGGGCAGGGCTGGAGTTCATATACAGTGGTGACAAGGCCTTCAGTGCCATGGGTTAGTAGTGGCCTTGGCAGTGCAGGGGTAAGGGTTGGAAATGATGAGCTTGAAGTTTCCTTCCAAACTAAATGACTATAGTTCCATGAAATCACTTCAGGCAGGCAAACCTTATCCCTTTGTCTGTCTATGGGTATTCAAGCTTATCCCCAGGCTTCAGGAGCAATGGTGTTCTGGAATCCAGGAATCTGAAAACATCCTCAAGGTTCCTCTGATTTTCTGAAGTCTTAGGATCCCATAATGAACTCTTTCATCCGGCTGATCCCCTAGCACTCAGTAACTGTACCCTCAGCTGCTTCAGAGTGCTCACTCACAGAGGCTCACTCTCCCTTTCTCTTTATTTTTCTTTCCTTTTCCTAAGAGGCAAACAAATGGGATAATCCTGTGTATTCGCTGAATGGCATCTGAACATTTCTTACACTACAGCTCAGCAGTTGTCAGCTGTTTCACTATAGTGATGCTTCCTATTAGCCTTCAGTTTTAACTCCACTTTTACGTCCTTGGGAAAATGCATCTTTGAAACTATAATGAAAATATGGAGGCCCCAAATCTCTGTATTTGGGATTTTAAAAAAGCATTTTCCAGGTAGTAAACTTTCAGTGTCTTTTTTGTGCATCTGCCATATCTTGTCTGTCTTCTCTATATGAATGCTTTAGGCTTTGAGTTAGTGCCAGCTGTCTAATGCAGAATACAGTTGATGCCAAACTGATATCAATAATTCGAAGGTAAACTTCCCCTCCCTCCAAATCATAGGTATTTAATAACTCCCTGTGCCATGAAGCCTGAGCATGCTACAATTGGACCTGCGTGTAGCTGAGTGGAGTGTCCTCCTTTCAGGCTAAACTCATCTGTAGCTCCAGCTCTTTCAAGAGATGATGTCAGCCTCTAAAAAGAAAGCCAAACTGGCATCAGGCTGTAGGTGCACAGCCAATCTGCTTTCCATATTGTTCTCTTGGCTTTCATACATGGCGAATAATCTGTTCAAGGCAGTCTGAAAACCTCAGCGCAAGCAGGGTACACTTTGCATCCTTAAAATCACTTTTCACATTTGCATAGGCCTTGTGCCCAGTGAGGAGCCTGTATTCTTTAGAGGGAGAAAAGAGACATCCCACAGAAAACAGGTCTGTGGCTTTATTTATTTATATGATGCTTCTCAAAGCCAGGACTGAAGGCTGTGATTTTTTCCCCTGACAAATGCATGCAATTTTTCCTGAGATGCAGGAACCGAATCTGTCAGCCTTCTGATGAGCATTATAGAGAGAAAGACACCCAGGGTAATTTAATTAGACCCCAAGAAATAACCCAAACTGAAGGGCATTTTCTGGTTGCCAGAGTCTAAATTAATCTTTATAACAGGCAAAACCACTGCACTGATTCAGAGACTCCCTGCTCTCTGATCGCCTCCAAACTGCCTGTGCTTTGTGATGCTAAGAGTTCCCTGACCCCTCCTAGGGATTTACTTCAAGATCCTCAGCTGTGTTAGATCCATAGCACACCTAAGGAAGAGAGGAAACAAATGACCTTGTGCTAAAGTTCTAAGCATTGTGAAGAATGATCCAGGTCCAAAAAATCATTTAGAGCAGTTTCAAGATTCTTCTCTTGCCCTGACCTGCGTTAACAGTTGAGGAATGGATGCAATAATAAATAGTTACATGATAGAGTTACTTGGGAACAGTTGATTCTTTATTCTTTTCTGCGTAGTTCCCAGCTCTGAAGAAGGTGTAATGCTGCTTTGGTAAGTTATGGATTATGTAGATTTTCACTTTGTTGGGTTTTTGTTGTTGTTTGGTTTTCCCCCTCCCTGGAGGTGAGTTTATTGCAGAGGGTAGCACAGAGCAGTGTCTTGGAAAAGGTAGAGTTGAAGGAAAAGGTAGTGAAAAGGATGTAAATGGCTAAGTGGAAGGATGTGTCTTCCTCGCTTATCACAGCTGAGCTGTCATTGTTGCAAGCCAGGACTGAAGGCCTGTGACCCTGAAGGTTTCTCATTATGGCTTGACCCTGTGTTGCTTTGCTTGAGGGACCTGTGCCCCTTTACTGAATACATAAGAGTTATGCAACGTGCCTGCTCAGAATAATATAGTTACCATTACTAATGATAGCTCATTAAGCCTCTATTTTACAAAACCTAATATATTAACTAACTAAAAATTATGTTCAATGACCCATCTGCTAATTACCAAAATCAGAATTCACCCTCCATCTGCTCAGAAGCATACGCAAAACAAGGCACTCAAGTCATCAAAGGATAACTGATCCAAGGAATAATGATAGATGCAGCCTTGTAAACTGCACTGGTTTATCATGAGTAGTAGAAACGTGTCAAATAAAGGTTAATTTGTGCCAGGAAAAACTGCTACACAAAATATTTCAGATGTGGTTCTTCTCATTGTAAGCATCTTTTTCATCCCTGATGCAATTGATTTACATTTTACCTTATATTTGATGTGTAAGTTAAAGCCTGAAGCTATCAGAGTCCTGTATTTTGAGGTTTCCATTGATGGGACTGGAATTTGAGATCTAGTATTTGGGTAATTAAGATGACAGGTTTAAAATATCTGGTATAAACATAGTGTTTAAAGTCAGTCAACCTGTGCAGTGTAAGTGGTGCCCATGATGTAGTGTATGCTCAATCTTCTATGTGTAGATTTAGAATAGAATAGAACAGGCTTTGCTGTTTTCTCCATGTCGGTTTGCCTTGAAGTGTTAACTTTGTGGAAGATAGTAGATCTGGAGTAGGAACAGTCTATAAAAGTTTACTAGGTAATGTGAAAGGCAGCTTTGGATCTAATTTACTGTTATTTTATGGAGGAGCAAGAGCTATGAGGGTAGCACCGTTTTAAAGCTCGCATGGTACTGCATGTGTCCAGCATTAGATTTCTCC
>JBCJKH010082512.1:0-14611 GCA_039877255.1 Loriculus beryllinus
CCTCGCGTTTTCTCTACAAGTCCATTTGAATCCATTTTGGCTTGGCTGAGCAGCAGTCTTGAGCACGAACGTTTGAAATCTGTGCCCACAGAGAAATGGCAGCACATGCAAACTCGTACTCTACAATCTGCCACCTACAGCTCCAGACATTGATAGACCCCCGCATCTGATGTGTGTGTTCTTTACGCTCCGTGAACTCAGTTGTCACCAGTAAATCTTACAAGGCTTTACACCCTTCTATGGGACTGACTGTCCTTCATTTCCCACTCCCAGAGGGAGCAGTCAACACAGCTTGCCCTGCATTTTATAGGGAAGTTTTGTGGAAACTGGTTACACAGGGGTACAAGTTTTGCTGCGGGCTGTAAGAAAAAATGTAAATCAAGCCAAATCACTTCAAGGTAAACTTGTTATGAAGAAATGCTTCCTCAGAGGACACAGCTGTCAAGCAAAGGGTCTGTCAGAGAACAGGAGAAACCTCTTTTACCAGAAAAGATCAAATCCTTGAGGAATTTTGAAAATGAGAGGGAAATGTGGGTGTTTCCTGTACTGCCACAGAGATTTTGTGTGACCTTGGAACAGCGGTTTAACCCCTCCTTTGAACCATAACTTCTCCCTTCCTCCAAAGGCAGAGAGATGAAAGGAACACCTGCGGCTCCTCCCAGTCTATGGAGGCATCAGAAAGTCTAGCACACTGGACAGGTAGGGATTTTAAGCAGATTAATTATTTGCTATAAAAATACTTTTCCACTTTGCTAACTATCCACATATCTACTTGGACAGCTATAAATTTGGTCATGATTATTAAACAAGAGAGGGATACATGTGTACTTCACCCTGTATTCCTGTATGCAAACTCTTCTCACAAGGATGGAACCAGCCCTTGTCCTGCTGCAAGAGCTCTGCAGCTGCACAGCTACAGCCAGCTGCTGCCTGGGGAGGACAAAGGGTCAAGATCCCTTAGCAAGACTTACATGGGAGTAAAGCAGGAGTGCAAAGCACAGATTCCTTTGCTGCCATGGAGTTACTCAGTTGAACTTCCCAGCCACAAAAAATCGCCAAATTGATTCCACAAATCCTTCTAAATGCTGATATATTTGCATGTTTCATTCTTGAGAACAGTCTCAAAAAAAAGAAAAACATACAAACACCTTCAGTAAGTGGAGTCCTCAGTAGCTATTAACTAATGTGGATTCTAATGAAGTTAAGCCTTCTGGGTCCTTTTGGGAAGAATTTAAACTGCTCTGCTGTTACAGTGATGCAGCTTATCTAAAGGAAAAGACAGAATAAAAACACAGATAGGCTGGTTTCAAATCCCACTGCACCCTGACCCACCTCTTTCATTCCAGAGAAACCGGGTAAGCATTAACTACAGTTTCCATTTTCCACCAGAGGACATTCAAAGGACTGTTACACCAGTGACTGAGATGAGCTCATGAACTACACAGAAGAGATCTATAACCGTTTGCACAGGTGAGGCAGAAGACTTCAACACGTTTATTTAACAGAGAGACAGGTTTCCACTCCTGTCACAGGCTGATACCTGAAGAACAGATTCTTGCATGAAGAACTTTGCTAAGTATATCCCATTTTCAGTGGCTGAGATTCTCCTTCAGAGAATAATTAAGTATGCAATATATGGTCTAAAACAGCCAGGAAAGGGACTGGAAATATAGAAAATTGAAAGGAAATTATTTCAAACTGGAGTGCTCTGACTCTGGAAACTAAGTTATAAATGCTTTTGAGAACCTGCATTTATTACTTGCAATAAATAACTTTTCTTCCAAACACGCCTTTGTGTGAGAGATTAGCAGCGCAAGTGGAGCACATTTCTGCTGTGCAGAAGTTACTTATTTTAGCATAATGGACGTCACAAATTGGCCCTGCATAGCAACACTCATTGGAAAAAGATCACAGCTCCACTTAACACAAAAGTGCAATCTTGAAGCCCATTGAAACTGAAGTCTCTTCACAGGGCAAACACTGAAGTAGCTCCTCATTTGCGTAAAGCCGGACAATTGCTCCACTTCTATACACAAAAAATTGCTTAGATATCTGCTATGCATGGGGAAAGGCTCATTAATCACATTACAGCTAGCGAACATCCCAAGGTTAAATCCTGCTGCTCCAGAGTACTTCAGTGTTTTATAGAGGCATCAAAATGGGATTCGCATCTGCAAATCTTCATGGTGCGGTGAAGATTCAGAGCTTACCTTTAAACTCCAAGCACTTCTTTTTCCCTGCAAGAACTGCACAGTTCTGAAAACCACATTTAGGTACATAATGTCTGATTCTCCACTACATCAACCCTGTTCTACCCCTGTGTCAATGCAGTGAAAAGCAATGGAGTGGCACTGGCAAAAAAAAACCCCATGTAATGACGACCAAAGCTAGCCCAGGCTCTTTAAAAGGGCAGTTTATGCAGCCATTCCCTCAGGTTTTCTTCAAGTCCATTCTGCTAGCTGCCATGGGGCAGGAGGGTGTAGGAAAAAAAGGCCATGAGATGGCAAACCTTCCCGCCCTTGTTTGCTTGTATTATGTCATTCCTGTCTTTCTGCCTTTGCAACTTCGCAACTCTGCTTTACTTCAAGGAAAAGAAAACAATGAGACCTAGATGCACCCTCACTATGTGAGCTGCCCTTCCTTGCAGTTTTATCTGTGAGAAGCTATTACACCTGCATTCGTTGCAGTGCTTCCTGCTGCCTGGGAGCAGGGCTGGGAGCATGGGCTGTAAACCAGCACAGATTTAAATGGGACGCAGTGCTGATCTACACCCATAGGGTATCTGCCTTGTGAGGTTTGCTGTCAGGCGCGTTATTGCACTTGTGGAGTCCGCACTGTCAGACACCGAGTTTCCCCTCTGAAGCTGGCTAAAACTGCCCAGAATCTTGCAGACCACTTCAAAGTCACCTTGAAACTGCTTGTGAACAAAAAAGGGGCAGCTCCTCTGCTGGTCACCAGTCACATGCATCCCTCCCACTGCTCACTGCCTCCCACCCAGCCCATACCAGCCCCAACCACACTCCTCTGGGACACCATGTGCAGGGCCGGATCCAGCCTCACCACCCAGTCCCAGACAGACAGCTGATAAGGCACATGGGCTGGCGTTTTCTCCTCTTTCAGCATACCAAAAGCTGCTCTAATGTGACTGGGGCCCAGACACAGGAAGTCGTAAGTCGATGTTTGAATTTGCTACAGACTCCCTGCATGGGATTAGGGAAGGCAGTTGAGTCCTGTGTTTCTCAGCTGGCCTGCCTCCGATGCTGACACCACAGCCTTTCCTCCCATCAGAAAGGGATGGGAGAAGGACAGACACCACTCTGTCTCGTGCATCAGCTTCTGGGGACAGAGCATTTTTATGTGCCCCCCTCGGTACATCCCGCCACATCCCACTTCACTACGTGAAACTCTATTCAGAGCTTAAAAAGTAAAGGTGGGTTGCATATCTGCACCTGCATTCACTTCCTCAGACCAAGATGCTATTCCAGAGTTTGGGTACAGTGAGGCCGAGCGGCAGGAGAGCAGGCTGGGTGCTGGGACTCTGCTCCGTGCTGACAAATCGAGTTGCTGGCTGTGGAGGAGGTTGGCACAAGACAGCTAGCAGCAAGGAATTACCCAAGTTGGGAGCATCTGAGTAAAGGAAGGTGTGTATGAGAATGAACTTTCTTAAAAGAGGGGGGCCACAGCTGGGGCTAAGGCTCTGGAGAACTGCGAAGGGAAAGGAGATAGAACAACAGGGCAAAATCCTGGGGAGGAGTCATCAGCCATGTAGGCACAGAGCAACTGCAGCACACCGGCTTGAGGTTTTCACACCTATGAAACATTCCTCGTAAGCACTTTGTGTCACATGGTTGCAAGTGTTCTTTTGCCCAGGACAAAGCACTCTAAACCCAGATTTGCCACCTCCAGGATGCAGGGCCCCGCAGCTGAAGCTGTGCCCATGCTGGAGTCAGCCTTAGAGAACGGATCCCTGCACAGCAGGGTGGCTCTCCGGTCACATCTCCAATAGGTGCTGCTGCAGCTGTGATGTATACATGTGACTGGCAGGGCTAAGTCACCCTTCGTTAGATTAACAACTGATTCAAAGGCCACGCAGCTGTCATATCACCCATCCCATTCCTGGGGTCACACTGCTTTAATTTTAGCAGCCCCACATACCTCTGGAGCTACTTACAAGGTTAGAAATGGGGGTTTCCAAGTGAAAGCCATGGGTAGCCAGACCCACCCAGAGCTGCTCCATTCTGAGCTGAGGCACCCAACTGGCCATCAGAAGACAGACAGCTCCACGAGGTGGCTGCAAGTTGCTGCCTGGGGCTTCTGGTTTGTTTTCCCTTTGTCTGGAGGTAGAAGTGAAGTGCTGTGACTCCCGGTAAAATGACAAAGCACAAGCACAATGACAAGATGAACTGCAGGGATTCAGCCAGTGACAAAGTAATGAATGAGGTAGGGAGGAAATTGCCTGGAGGACTCTTCTGTTAATCCACAGCTGGATAAATTACTCCTCCTGATAACAGGCACACATTGTTCACTGACAACAGGGTGGGCTTGAGATTTTCTGCAATGTCCAAGAAAGTAAAAGATTCAGCACTAGTTGGTGGGGACATGGGTCCAAGTAAGGGAATGACGTAAGTGACAGTTAGCTTTAAAAGGTTAGCTTTGTCAGTGGTGTAGCCAGAAGGAAACACAGGTAAACACAGTTTAACCATTTCTAACTCAGACACTTCCTTCCTTCGTGCATGAGGAAGCAGCCAGACAAGTGAGTTTATCCACCTCCTTCCTTACCGGCTCCCACCAAGCTACACTGTATTATATTTAGTTGAAAAGCCAGCTCCAGCACTGACCTTTAAAGCACTATACAATTCTTTCTAACCTTCCCTGTAAATAAAAGAGCCTTCTATCCTAAGGATAGGCAGCTGGAGACACCCAGGCTATGTCCGTAATGGATATGTATCACACATACCCAGGCCTATCCTCTGGCACTAGGGCCAGCCAGCATGAGATACTCCACTTCCAGACTATTGAACTTTCTTATCTGCCAAAACAAGGCAGTTTCATCTCAAATGTCGCCTGAGAATGGTCTCCAGGCCCTGCTGGCTTCCAAACCATGCCTGGGAAACATCTGAAGTACCACAGACGTGCTCAGACATCCTATCAATTTAACAGCATGGATGACTCGGACTGAACGTGTGGGAATGTACCCCAGCACCATTTAATTAGGTAGCAGAGAAGTAGCTCGAGGTGCTGAAGTACTGCAACTCCAGCCAAAACGAGGGGACAGTTTCAGACAGTCAGTGGCAGCTAGTCCTTCAATAGTCTGCACTCAGCACCAGCTTCCGAGGCTTTTTAAAGCCTAAAGAACAAAGCAGCCTTCTAAAGCCTCTTTGTGGTGATTGCCTCACTCAAGTAACAGATGTGTCAACATCACTGCCCCAGAGTATGTCTTGGATGCCTCTTATCTCCTACTGGAGAATGATGTGGGAGTGAGACATCCTTTCTCTCAGCCCCATTGTGCCCTAGTTCCCACACAAAGGAAACTTGAGTGCGCCAGCTGAGCTAGACCCATGCCACAGCTTTGTATAAAGTGTAGATGCAGCTGCCAGTGATCTAGAACTCGGAAATATCTCCCCAAGAGCTCTACCTCTCTGCTGCCTTTTGTCCCAGCTTTCTGGGCAGTCTTCTTCTGTGGCTAGGTCATGGAATCAACCCTGAGTTTAACTGCACAAATGACAGCATGCAACTCACTAATTAATGACAGACAGGTCAGTCTGCTTGCATGGAGCTGCACACATACCATGCATTTTTAACATCACTTAATAAACAGTGGTGATGAAACATGACAAAGAATGCCAAATGTTTAGCACTGATACGATGCCCAGACAGGTTTGAGTGCCTTTGGCAGACATGGGAGAGGGTGAGCTCCTTTTCTTTGCCATCACAATAACCCAGCAGTCTCACTAGAATCCTATCTGAGAGATCTCGGAACTAGGCAGGATGTCCTGTTCATAAATCAAATCCCAGCAGACCTCTCCCTCAACAGGCTTTTCCCTTCCTGGACTGGACTTTCTGGAAACTTAACATTTAAGATTCTAATCCTGCAAACATTTGTACATGTTTTTCCTACCTAGAGGCCCCATTACTGAAGTCAGATCTATGCACGAATGCTGACAGAACGGGCCCGTGCTTAGGAAGAGGTTTTGTAGTATTTCTTTTCAGCAGGTTACCTATTTCTAAACAAGTGTCTATATTTTTCCACATGACCTCATAACTCTGGAGCAAAAAAAGAACTGTATACACCCACCAAGTGACGTTGTAATCAGTTGTCTTAGCAGCCTTGCCCTACACCAGACTTGGGATGTGCCCTATGGAGTACCTTAGAAATTGCTCAAGACTGCTGCACTTCCCTCCCTATTATTTAGGCAATAATAGCTGCTGGGGAGGGTATTTCCTGAGAGTCATCTGCAGAAAATGAGGTCCCTGTCGTAGGCCCATAATTCAGCGAGGAATGCACGGCCAGGAAGTAAGTCCCACCCTGTCCCCCTGTGCTGCGCCCATCCATGTTACAGCAAGCCAGCAAGTGGCAGTTTGGTTTGGGGGTCTTCAGGTGTAAAAAATATGTCAGACCTACATTTGTATTTTCTTCAGTGCAATACTTCTCAGGTGCCAGAGTGACCGGTGATTCTGGAGACATGGAAGGGGCTGCTCCACTTCAAAAGGGAAATTTTGCCCCCAGAGGTCAATGAATTGTGGGATGTCAGGCTGCAAAAGGGGAGATCTACAATAGACAATATATGCAATATACAATAGACAAGAGAGACAGATACACCATCAATGTATGATTGCGGTTGTGTGTCAGATATTCACTGCTGTGCAATCAATACCTGACAGAGGTGAAGGCTTCAAAAGCAGCAAGGACTGCACTCTGCATTTGAAAAATCTCTGCTTTATACAGGGACAAATTTACTGATCCAACTACAGACTCGGAGCCCCTGCTCTGAGCCACAAGCTGCCATCTGTAAGTTGGGTTTATAGCTGTACTGAATTCTACACAGCAATCAGAGCACAGAGGAATCCGCACAATTATTTTATACCAGTGTGTCTTTGACAGATGTGTTCCTCACTTTCCACGGAACCTTTCTTTGCTTAAAATGGTTATGATAGCACGACTTACTATTCTCAGTAGTTATACATATATGCACGTATGCTTATATGCGTATATACCCATCGGTATATGTTTTCCTTTTTTCCTAACAGAGTAATATAAAAAAATCACAATCCTACAGGGATTTTAAAAACCTTGGATTCAAACCTGGAAGAATTCCAGCAGTGGGATACACTGGGGAGAATTTTGGTAACTTTATTAACGCGAACTGCGAGAAGAGAAAATATTTTCTCAGATCTGTACCTATAAGACTACAAAGACTGTAGCACAGCTCCGGCAGCCTGCAGAACTCATTGCCACAGGACAGCAACACTCTCATAGGCTGGGTAGGACTGATGTGGAGTATTTGGAGCCACAGGATATTCCCTAAAATTACTAGCTGCTGCAAATTAGCACACTTCTCCTTACTTCAACAGAAAGCTATTGCCATCAGCTGAGGTTTCAGCTGCAAAGATTCCTGTGGACACAGGAACACCAGCTCTAACAGCCTATGGTTTCACAACACAAAGCCATCAGCAGCAACAGGGCTCAGGCAATTAACACTGTCCTCCCTTCTTGTCCCCCGTGTCATCCTCCCATACTACCTAGCACCGCTGTCTGTGGGTCATATTTTGAACTGATTTAGGGAAAGAATCCAGCAGAAAAGCAATTTTAAAAACCCAACAAAACCCAGAACAAGGAATCCTGGAATCTTTGGGTTTTCACCCAACTCAGGTGTCCCACCTGCTTGACAGCAAGGGCCAAAACCAGGTGGGCATCACAACAGAAGGCAGGCATTGTAAGGCAAGGCGAAGAGCTGAGGGCACCCACCACTGAAGACAGTAGTGCTGTCAAAGATGCAGCAGTGCAAAAGCAGAGCCTATATCTGAGTCTCCTGACTTTCCATGAACATGGCAGCTGTACATGGTGCCTTTCCTGAATGCCTTTCCAGCCTATGACCGCTGGGATTTCCTGAGCCAGCTGCAGTGCCTATAACCCTTCTGGTGATGCTCATTGGGTTTTCCTCCACAAACTTCTCAGACTTCCTCCTCAACCCACACAAGCTTCCTTAGCATCCATAATATCCCTATAAGGAGAAAAGCTGCTCCACCATCAAGTCATGAGATGGGACCAGCCCGCCATGTGATGGAGGAGGGTCCAGGCAGGGAGTGTGTGACTCCTAGCAGGACTCAACAAAGCCCTGCTGAGGACAGTGCAGCACAGACTGGCTGACCCCTTGCACTGGGCACAGTGGTATGGCTTGCTATGGGGCAGGAGAGATACCGCAGTGCTTTCTCCTGCCAGAGCATGAGGTAGTTGCCAGACAGTGTTCGGTGAAGGCCAGGGCGCCAGCTCATGCTTCAGAGTACAGATGAGAGCAAACAGCGGGGCGCAGGACAGTGTCCTGTCCCCATCCTCCTCCTAAGAAATGCACCTATTCCCAGACTTCAAGCATTTTTTCTGAGAGCACCTGGTGGTGTTCCCTGCTGGAGACAGGATACTGGCTTAGGGTTGCGATTTTGCCTGTCTTGTGATTTTGCTGCTGTCTTTGCACATTCCCCATCACAGTGGAAACAACCTGCCTGCAGAAGAAACAGTTCTTGCTGTTTCTTTAGTGCTGATCAACTGCACGTTTTGGGTGGGAATGTCTGGATTACTGCTGATGTGACTTATGGCACAGTGTCAGGTCGTTAAGCATCCAGAAGGTTTCAACATCTTGCACCTGCCACTTGGACAGCAAATCCTGGCATTTCACATTTCCACCAGACACAACTTTAAGCCCTTTACAGGGGCTGAATTTTCAAAGACACCAAATCCTCTACCTTGACAACACTGACAGCATTTCTATATTCACTGTAGTTTGTCTCTATTTGAAATGGCATCTACACCCTCATGTGCCTGAAACTCTGGATGTACAAATCAACTGAAACTGAGTCACTAGGCTTGATAAAAGCAAGCAGACGTCATCGTAATGAGAGTGAAGCCCTGCTTCAAGCCTCTACTGCCCTGCTGAGTTACAAGATTAATTATAGGAATGTGGAAAACTGTAATGAATGAAGCAACTATTAAACATGCTGCTAATATTTAAAGAATCCTGAACAAAAACAAAAGCTAGCTAGTGGACTGGTGTTTACTTTGTAAAATGTAAATTTGCCGTGTTAACTTTCTCCAGAATGAACCAATAAACATTTTAAGCAAGCAAAAAACCACACATACTTTCAGCAAATATTGACATCTCCTTACACTGGGGAAATTCTCGTCATGCTTATCCCAAGTGTGGCACAACGCCTTGCAGCAATTATCCATTACTGAGGCTTATCTGGGCTTGCTGATAGCCTGGTGTTCCTGCGGCACTTCAAGAAATGTGTATTTCACCTCATTTATCTTGGACACCAAGCGTATTTTAATCCACCCGCTGCCTTAGAAGGCCATACTGCCTGAAAGCTCAGCATAAACCAAGAAGCACTTGGGTGCTTGGAATGAGTCACCTGGGGCTAGTCAGTCTCTGGAGATCTGACAAATATACCAACTCAGATGCCTAAAGTAGGGCAGGCTGAGTATTTACTAAATACCCACCTGAGGAGCTGAGGGCTTCGTACCTCACTTGCAGTTTCACCACTGGGAAAGGCACCTTCAGTGACTTTCCGCTAACCTTCCAAAAATTACCCAGAAAGAAATCAGGTTTTCTTCTAAATCTGTGCTGCCCCACAGGCAGATGTTCTGCTGGAAAGTGTCTTCTGAGCTGAGAATGTGGGAGCCAAAGGGTAGATGATGACAGAGAGGACAAAGCCTCTGAGCTGGAGAATTGTACACAATACCATGCCCTGCTCTCATGCACCCAGGGAAAAGCAGAAGAGGTCTTGTCTTAAGACCACCTCCATGGACCATTAAGAGTGTGCCAGTGCCCCCAGCTACTTTCATGGTAGGGACACCCCACCTTGTTGGAATGGACTAATGCAGACACAGCCATAGGAGAGTGCTTTACTTGCAAAATCATGCTGTGCACTGAAGCTGTGGTGACACAATTACTCTGACCTTCAAAAATCCTCTTTAGGGCAGCTGAACAGCCACCTAAAGGGTAAGCTTTTCCTAGGCCAAATTAAAATGTACCAGTGATCACGAAATACCCAGGGCAAAGAGCCAGCCAGATGCTGATGTTCCAGCTGCAGTTGGGCTGTGTGGACTCTCCCCATCATACTGCATGGCAAATGTATTTCAAGAGGCAGAGCTGCTGTGGCGACACAGGAAGGTGGGAGCCTTACAGTCCCCTTCCCCACACTCCTCTTGCTCCCCCAGTCTAATCCCTAGCAAAGTGAGTATGCACTTTTTTTACTGACTTTCCCATCTTTATGCCCTGTTTGTGGCCATGGGTCCAGGTCTGCCCTCACGAACAAAACACTGTCAAACTTGGAAGTCAGTTCTCGGTGTAATTACTGATGGAACAGACTTGATTCAAGTGATAAAGGTTTCACCTTTTTCTGCCTTTCTTTGTTGAGAAAGCATTTACATCAGGTTACATTAGTGGGCCTGTGTCTTTTCTACTGATGTGGAGAAGGGATAACACTTTCCACTCACCCCAATTCCTTTTATTTGGAATAGGAACTAAAAAGTATTATTTACCCTTAGAGCAAAACCACTTTTATCAGATCTCAGCAGCAAAACCTTAAGTTCTTTAATTACGCCTTGAGTCCTAGTCTGTAATCCAAGAATTTAAGGATATTGGTGAGTCAAATAACAGATGCACGGGAACAACGGGGAAATAGGGAACAGAGGAGAGAAGACAAACAACCATATTATACTCTTCTCACTTCCAACAGATCCACATTTTCAAGCCACAGAATGTAATTTTCATGCTGTCTCTAGACATAAGGATAACTGCTCTTCAGGAGCTATTTTGTATGTTAAACAAATATGACATTTACAGATTGTTTTCTCTCACTATTTATTTGTTATGTCCTGAGCTAATGACCTTAAAAATTGCTGTCTCTGATGGCATTAGTGTGAGACGATTCTCAAATAGCATGAAATTGCAATAAACTGTCAAGTTTGCACAGGTGCATTAAAGATTAAGAGATCAGCCACAGAGCCATTAAGATCCATGGCAAAATGCCCAATGGGACCAAGATCAAACCTTTACAGTGTTTTTAAAAATGTCATCATTAGTAGAGAGATGCTTTGCCTGGCAGTCCCAGGGGTTCAATGTAATGCTGGATTTTAACCATACCCTTCTGCAGTACTCCTTCGAGATAGCAGCTGCTGGAATTTCCTATTCATCTCAAAACAGATGAAGCAAACATTAATTCTGCTGGAGCAAAGATCAGTGGAACATCCCTACTGAGATGTTGGGATATACTATGGAAGCCTTCAAATTCTTCCTTACCTGCAGGAAGAGGGCATCTGACAGGTGCAAGAAGCCCATTTGCACTCACTGGACAGGAACCTATTTTTACCTACTATGAAAAACTCAAAGGAGCCAGCTTTTGTGAAATATTACACTGGCCATCATCAGGTAGTTTTGTGATAGGTAACTGTCTTCTATGCAGTCACAAAAGTTTCATTCTTACCCCCCTACCTTTCCACATGGAAGGACTCTGGCCCAGGCAACTTCTGCTAGCTGATGTGGCCTAGGTCAAAGGGTATGTCCTGGGCTGCCTGTCTGCACAGAGAAGGTGTAGAAAGAAATCGGTGCTTAAAATCTCCCACTGTTTTCCCTGATCTTTTCCTAGAAGGACAGACAAGTTTCCTTCTGACCGCCTGTGAAGCAGCTCTAGAGCATCTGAGCCCAAAGAGCCATGAGATATGCTCAAGGCATACAGAGGCAAACGCAGAAACATTGGTGCTGCAAGAATGGAGGCAGAGATTTGCCTGGCAGTGCTCACACATAGGGTTGACACTGCAGACATGGTAAGTAAAGAGCAGAGCATTTGTAATGGCTTGAGAATGCCTTTCAGTGCTTCTCATCTGAAAAAATAACATCAATGCTGAGGTTACATATTGCTTCAGTTCTCTACTGGCAAACTCATTTCTGTCCCTCTGTACTGTTGCTTTTGCTCTGTACAGTAAGTCTTACCCCACACAGGAAAATAAAGACAGAAAGAATAAAAACTAATCCAAGTTTGTATTTTTGCTTAACTGTCCATACTGCTTTTCCCAAGCGGAAGCCCGGGATGTTCATGGAAGCCCATGCCCTGTATTATACTGTTGAGCACATACTTTCAGTTAGTTCTTCAAATATTTTTGTAAGATAGAAAAGTCAAGCAGGAGGTGGGAAATGACTAGATGTGAGGGAACACATGCTTGGCAAGCTGAGTCACTCTGAACCCAGCCAGCTGCCTGCAGACAGCTCCTCTGCTGCTCAACTGCAAATTAGTTCTGGCCTTGTGCAGAAAATGTGTTGAACAACACATAATAAGTGCTGCTCATGTAACGCTCCGTTGTTGCTGATGTTGTCCTTGCCCCCTGGCACCGTGGTGCAGGCACCTGAAGCCCTGCGGTTGATAGCATTATCTGAGTGATACTGAAGATGTTTCCTGCACGCCTGTTCACACAAGTCCAAATCAGACAAGCATAAGTTCTAGTACTACTGACAAGAAACAGCTACACCCCACCTGCTACAGCAGTTTTCAGCCTTTTTCAATACACGGGACCATACGCATTTCCTAGTGCTAAATGCCCAGGAGAAGAAAGAGGACAGAACAGAAGATGCCTGTCTTTGTAGAAAGGAGTTAAAGGGCCAGAAATGGGAAAAAGATTCCCATCATCAGCCGCAGACACCTAGGAGACCTTCTGCCCTGCTCCTGTTGTTGCACTCTTGGCCTTGGCTGCTATTCTGAATTCAGGGACAGTGAGAGATTCAAAGTAAAAACAACAAAGCATCCCCTGCAGGGCAGAGGAAGGAAGGAACCACAGCAAGCCCTTGGGAGAGGGTCAGGATAAACAGAAAGTCGCAGCACCTACCTGTCTGCCTCCCTTCCTCTCCCTGCAGGCTGTGGCCATGGAGCAGACAGAAGAAGGCACCTGCTGCAGCAGGGCCGCTCCTGGTGCCTTGGCTTTGCTGCTCAAGACAGGACAGTTAACTTTACACAGCACTCTGGTCACTGCTGCTGCTGTTTTCCCTTTCCAGTTCCACTCTATCCCCCACAGCAATCCCACGCTCATCGCTGATGCAGAGAAGCTGAAATATCAGCCTGCTTAGTTAAGACAGGATCTGCAGCCCCTCAGGGATAACATCACTGCATCTACCCTGCTGTCAGCTTATTAGAGACACCGTCCAAAGCTACCAGCAGGCTCAGCAGCAAGGGCAGGTTGTGAAATGAAGGAACTTTTTGAGACCTGACAGGGAGACGAGAGCTGCAGCGGCAGCACAGACACATGCTGTGCTTGGCTGAAAGTCTGGGAAATGTGCTGATCCACAGTCAGAATGATGCCATAGACCCAAACAGCTTCTCTAGACCGCTGCTAGCAGCAGAAACAAAGCACACAGGACACACGCTTAAAGACTAAGGTTGCCCATTCCGACTGTATCTTTTACCTTCCAAGGAAGTTGAATTCTTCAGGAGTGAAAATTTGGTATTCCAAATCCTGCCCTGATCCCACCAGGGGAGGGGAGGGAAGGGAGCAAAGTATGGCCGTGCTGCAGCACAAATGAGTGCTCACATGGGCCTCCTCGGAGCCTGGCCCATGAACAGCAGTGCACCGGTGCCAGAGGCAATGCAGCCACAGATGGTGGTTTCTGCTTCTGAGAGACAAGCTCCCTAAGGAACAGACCTACCTGTCTGCCCTGTCCCAGAGGACAAGCTTTCCTTGGTCAGCTGCTTCTTCCCCTGTCCCCTGATTTCCTTTCTCACTTCCTCTGTAAACAGAATCTCCTTCTTTCTACATCACTGTGATCAAACATTGAATCCTTGGAAGCAAGTTTCTTTTTTCTCTTCCTTCTGGTGCCAGAATGCCCTTTGTCCTTTTGTCTTCCCTCAAAGAATAAGAAAGGATTGCTTCATTCTCACTTATAATCTTAGCATCACATTTAAGATCTCAAGATCCTTATTTAGGATCTTACCAATCTCCCATCTGGAGGGGCAGAGGAGCACAGGGCTGAAGTACTTCTTCCTATAACCTATGGTGAAAGCTGGAACACCAGT
This sequence comes from Loriculus beryllinus, assembly GCA_039877255.1. Taxonomy (NCBI): domain Eukaryota; kingdom Metazoa; phylum Chordata; class Aves; order Psittaciformes; family Psittacidae; genus Loriculus; species Loriculus beryllinus. The sequence goes on from JBCJKH010082512.1 coordinate 14,275, forward strand.
TTTAGTCCTCCCTTCAATATAGGAGCTGCTCCTCCTGGCACTCATGTCTTGCTTTCACAGCATGAGCCCAAAAGAGCTCAGACCACACAAATTCAGATTGTTGTGTGCCAGCTGCGCTGCAGATAGGGTGGAAAAGCATGGCCAGGGCCTTTTTTTCCACTGAGTTCATAGAACTCATCGTCACAGAATGGTGGATGGAATTGGGTTGGAAGAGACCTTAAAGATCATCCAGTTCCAACCCCCTGCCATCGGCAGGGACATCCACTAGACCAGGTTGCCCAAAGCCCCATCCAACCTGGCCTTGAACACTGCCAGGGATGGGGCAGCCACAGCTTCT